>JAMQGT020007662.1:0-27265 GCA_024447675.2 Pterophyllum scalare | reverse complement strand
GGCTTTGGTGCAGCTTAGTTCATCCTCTGTATTGAACGGGCCATTTTAGCGCCTCTCCCTCTTTTTAAAGCCACCTTTCTTCTGATTGGCTGCTCACTGCAGGTGGGTGGGGCTTTTTTGCACACAGTAAGATGGCCATATTGAGGATGTCCATTGTTATTGACATGATGCAGAGCCAAGAGAAAGGAAAAAGGATCCCAAACTGGGCATTTAGAGCAGTCTGAAACCTGATTTTTGTCTCGCAGGGATTGCTTTTACATCCGCTGACCTCGTCATTTGAAACTTTTCAGACGTGTTTAATTTGAACATCCACCGCTATAACAGTGTACATATACAGAAAAATTAGCCTCACAGTAGGTCCACTTAAAATTTCACATTTACAGGATAGTGTTCGCCTTCCATTCGAAAGTCAAAATATTACTTTACCAGAAACTTGGCATCATTTGTGCAGATGAGGTGATAGCTGCTGTGCCAAATATGTCATCATTAGGTCCGATTTCAGCTTTTATTCTGAGTGTGGCGTGCTGTGCCATCTCCAGAGATTTGGCTCTCACTCTGTGAAACTGATTTGATACTTCTTATTGTCCGGCGCAGCACAGTTGCAAAGTAATCACAAGTATGAAGAGATCAGTTCCCACGAGGGCCACCCCTTTGTGGGAATGTACATAGTCACAATAGTGTAAGCCACTTCTGACAGTAGCTTTCTAAGAAATGGGTTAGACATGTAGCTGTTTATTTACTTGTTTACTTTTCTCCGTATCCCTGTCAGCTACTCAGTCAACCAACATTCGTGTGCTGTCTGCCAGCCTCTCTTGGCTCATAAATAATTCCCTCCAGCACCACTTCAAACCTGGATCAAATAAGACTTTGCGAAAATATCTCGGCAGTTGTTTTAACCTTTTTGGTATAGAAGAAGGGAGGAGGATTTTATATATTAGGACAAGACACATAATAGCTAGTAAGCTGTCAATCATGTGAAAATATGTGAAATGAGTGCCAGGTACTTTGCTGAGATCATCTTGGAAATTCTGCTCTGTCCCACGAGACGGACTCCTCCGCCTGGTAAAGGAAGTATTTTAAAATAAAAAAAGCGTAGAGTTATCTTCTAATATGTTTTTGAAGTCAGCCTGGATTAGTTCTGTCATCCTCTTCATAACTCTCACATCCATATGTTCCTAGTCTTTTGTGCTAGCTTCTTGGCCTTCGTAACTTCTCTTTTTCTTCTTTACATTTTGCTGCAAGCGAGCTTCCCTGGTCTCCCTCACTTTTCCTGTCCTGCTCCGCTTAGTTCTCACTCCGTCTTGTTGCACTCGCTCTCTTCCTTCCTCTGCCTCGCTGTCTTTCCTCTTTGGTTTTTTTTTTTTTACCTCTCTACCTTTCATCACCCCTGTCGCTGAGTCTCGTTTTCCCCATCCTCTTTGAGTCCCCTCTTCTTTTTCCCCTTTTTTTCATATTCAGTGACTCATCCCCGTGTGTTCAATCTCCCCCATCTTCTCACATCCCCACATTTATGATTGTTCTTCTGTCTTCATTTGTTCATTCTGCTCCAGGATTTTTCCAGTTTTTATGCACCGCACTCGCCTCTTCCTTATTTTCCCTAGGCATAGATCTATACCCACAATTCTCTGGCTCTCATCATTTTCCACACATCTCTATCACAGTTCTGTGTTTCCCACTCTAACCCCCACACCCCCACCCCTACATATATTCCACCCTTTCTCTCTACGTATCGCTGGGGAAAAGGGTTATTGAAATGAGGCGCTCCGTAGAACAAAGTTTTTATCCCTTCTTTCCCCCCTTCCCTTCTCAGCTCTTGATATAGCCACTCCACTCTGTACTGATGTTGCAACAAAGTGCCTGTGTGCTTCTATCAGCACTGTGGGGGAAGGCATTATAAGTGTCTGTAGAGGGGGGGGGGGTGGATGTGAGATGTGAAAGTTGGACTGAAAGGAAAAGGCAGGAGGGTGGCACTGGTGGGAAAGGCTAGGGTTGATGGAGAGAGTACCAAGAGGGGATAGAAAGGCAGCTTGTCCCCTGAGCAGCCAGCAACTGCCAGCCAACCTCACGTTCCTCACTCACCAACTCACCACACTGCTACTCTCGCCCTGCTGCTCCCTTTTGGATGCAAGCTGCAGAAAAGCTGGAAGCCACAGACTAAAAGCAGCAGGTCCAGCCTGCTGCAGTTTAATATTAGAGATACAGAGAGAAAAAGCAAGTGGGACCACTGCCACTACTGCAGATATAGAGCGGGTCCCAAGTGGTGAATTTACTGTGCAGTCTTGCGTCAGCTGTTTCAATTTTTTCAATTTTTTTTTTTTTAAGTTTACTAGTATATTGTGAACATTTTAAATCACCAAATCTCTCAGCTCACTGTAAAACTCAGGCCAAAATATATCTTTTGGAAGAAAAGTTTTTAAAAAATCAATAATAAATAAAAATTAAAAAAAATCTACATTAAAAAAAAACTATTTTATTTATTTTGCACTGTTATTTTTCCTGTCCTTAAAGAGACTCTGATCTATAAATAACACAATATTTGCTTTTTATGAAACTTGTTTGGTTATTTTGTTTTTAACAAACAATCCAGGTGTTTTTTGTTTTGTTTTTTATATATGATGTTATTTGTGAAGTAGCATCTTACTGATAAAAGCATCCTCTAGTGTTATTTTTCCTGTAAAAAAAGAAATAAATTTTAAAAAAAGCTTGCATTGCAAGAGTGCTTTGTTTTACCACCTAAGTCACCATCCTTGTGGCACTTTTAATTTTTTTTTTTTTCGGGGTGTGTGGGGGCAGTGCTGGCAGTAATCTCATAACAGATGACATGCTAAAAGCTTAAAATGTGCTAACATGATATGCAAAACTGGAGTGTTTTGATTTAGTTACCATTGGCAAGGGATGCCTTTCAGACATGCTGTACAAATTTGAGTTTGTCATCTATTGTCTGCCTAAAATGTGGTACAGTAAAGGAAAAATGTATGATTGTAAAAGCATACTCTTTTGTTACATGAGTGCTTACCAAGTATGATCTGGTGATCATGATATGACCATCACAGCCGCCAGATATTCATCCAGTGAAATCATTTAGGAGTGATATAATAGCACTACCCACAACCATCACCAAATTGCTAACTGAGAGGATATTTTTTAGCCTCTCATGGAGGCTTACTGTATCCCTGACAGCTCATTAAGATACTTGATGATGGCATTATATTTAATTTGTCATAATCTATAATTATGAGCGGTGAAGATAAATCTTAATAACAACTTTGACGTGTTTTGATGTCAAAGTACAAGTTGCATTAGCAGTGATTCTACAGTCTTTGTGTATGTAATTATCATATGAGCTGTTTTCTAAAGATTCAAATGTTAATAGCAGCTCCGGTTCCAAAGCCCAGTAGCCCAGAGCTGCTGTGGGCAGAGTGCTGAGGTCATACTCAAACAAACACTTTATTTTGTCTATATGCTATTGTCATAGTCTGCTAGGATCAGCACTTGCTGTGTCTAGGGTGTGGGTTTTTGATGTCTGTAATGTATGCTTTTTCACCCACCATGAGAATTACCCTGCCTTGCCAATAGTCTATGAATAGGGAGGAGTGAATTGAATTATTGTAGCAGTGGAGTGGGAGAGTGCTGGTGGGATCTGAGTGGGGGGAGGAGATGGCTAAGAGCAAAGCAATACCTCACGGCAGCCTCTGCTGCTCTGACAGAAGGAGAAAAGAGCGAGATAAAACGAGGGTTTGCGGGAACAAAAAAAAAACAAAAAACGGGAGACATGAAAGAAGTACAGGAGCAGGAGAGAGACACCATAACAAAGGATGGAAAAGCCTGATGTCAAGACCTCTGTCCGATCAGAGACATAGACACTGAATGAAAGACTCACGGCACCCATTCACCTCCTGTTCTCACCTCCATTCCGTGGGTTTCATTGCCACGTAAATAAAGGCGAGCAAACTCAATAGTTGCTGATTGATCTGTGGCCAGTGGTAGAAATTAAGACACAGAGTGTTTGTTCTCTGAGCATCTGCGTCTTTCTTCTAACTTTTTCTACTTCTGCCTCATTCTCTCAAAAGAGTCCAAGGCAACCTTGAGGTTACAGAAGCTTTTTCAGTTCCCAAAGCAGCTGAGAGATCCTGAATAAGTGGAAGTAAAAGACTAATGGGTTTCATCTAGGTGCCTCTGACTGTGGATTTTCCAGTGTCCTGCTTCTTGTCCGGCAGCAGACAGCTGATTGTACTGACCAGCTGCTGTGGTGGAACTATATTAATGTGAAGAAAGGGAAGAGGGCATATATGTTCGCTCAACCTCCCCCCAAAAACTGAACGTTGAAAATGTCTTTTTCTCCAATCTCATATTTATAAATTTAATTTGCTCCCTGAGGCCAGAAGTCACAATGCAGATATAGCTGGGTAGTTTTTGAAGTAAATAGTTCTGGTTGGAATAAAATTGTGTTTTTGCGCCCATCAGGTTGACGGATGGTTCTGTGTGCGGGGAGGAGTTTTCATCGTTTGTTCCGTTTCCAAGCCGTGCACTTTTTGTCAAATGTACAGCCAGTGACGGCACTCTCTCTTTGTCCTTCTTTACTGGAAGCGATGACAAGGACACTAAAAAAAAAGAAAAAAGAAAAAACAGTTGAGTAGGTCATCGCTCTTTCTGTCTATTTTTCTGTGTTGCTACATCTTTTAAACTTCCTCTCTCTGTCACGGTCGGCCTTTCTTTGTCTCTGTCCTAGTATTTTTTTATTTTTTACGTTGTGTTTATACCAGCAATGGAAAGATTCCCAAAACATGCCATTAAAGTTAAACTGCTGTTTCTGTTTTACTGTGGCAGCAGGATAAGGCCTGTTGTGAACACAACATGGATTTACTGTTATTTTGAGAACAGAAACTAGGTTTTGTCAATGACCGTAAAACAGAAAGTCAGTGTATTTTCTTTTTGCATCACGACTATGCTTCTTTTGTCCTGGCTGTTATTGACTTCTCACCATTTAAAAAAAAAAAAATCCCTCAACTTATTCATCTCGATTATGATTAATCTATAAATTATCCAGTCATCATTATTATTAGAAACTTGGGCCCCGGCCCCGTATTTGACTGTAGAATACTTTGGTATACAGAGGAGTTCATGGTGGACTCAATGACTGCAAGCCCAAATCATCACCCATCTACCGGTGTGATTGACAGTTGGTATAAAGTGTTTGTGCTGGCACTGGGCTTTATGGCAAAACATCTGCACTTTTCTCTCACCTGTCCAAAGGACCTTGTTTCAAAGGTCTTGCACTTTGTTCAGGTGCAACTTTGCCAGCCTAAGCCGTGCTGCCGTGTTCTTTTTAGAGCGAAGACGCTTTCTCCTGGCAGCCCTTCCAAATGAGCCATACTTTTTTCATTTTTTCCAGCTATAATGTGCACTCCTTTTAAAAAAAAAAAAAACAAAAGAAAAAAAAAACAATTGTAGTGACTGCTTTGTGATATTTCCTATTTTGGCCTGAAACCCAGATGTTCCAGTTGTTGCAGATGAAATTTCTAGCTTAGTCGACCCAATGTTTGCATCAACATTGAAATTAGGTTTGAGTTTGAAAGAACTGTTGTTCCTCCGGCCATGTAAACACAACAACGAGGCATTGTGTGATGCAATTAGGAGTTACACCATCATAACCGTGTTATCGCACTTTTATGGCTTGGAGTGAAAATGCCAAAAATGTCAGCACAGATATTGTATGTGGGAGATATTGGGAAACCAAACAAATAACCAGTTTAATGCAGTGAAAACCTTTTCATTAATAGTAATAGCTTAACTATAAGATACATAACTAACCTGTAACCCTGCCTGTGTCTATGTCTCCAGAGTCCATGTGAGGAGGACAGATAAAGTGGGGACTGAGGCAGCCTTCCACCCCATAGAAGAGTACATGCTTCATGTGGAGGAGCAGTTCCAACATCTGGCCAGACGTGTCCACGTCGACAAGAAGCGGGTTTACCTAGCTACCGATGACCCCTCTTTGCTGCAAGAAGCTAAGACCAAGTCAGTAGCTAGGAATGTGCGTGTGTGGTCTGTAAGAGTATCTCTAACTGATGTGTATGTGACGGAGTTTCTGTGCTCGTATCACTCGCAGGTATCCAGACTATGAGTTCATTAGCGATAACTCCATCTCATGGTCGGCAGGCCTTCACAACCGCTACACTGAGAACTCGCTTAGAGGAGTCATCCTTGACATCCACTTCCTCTCGCAAACTGACTTCCTGGTCTGCACTTTCTCTTCGCAGGTCAGTTCACACTTTCCAGTTCAGTTTTGGAGAGAGCACGAAATGGTATCTTTGATATGTTTTCACACGAAGCTGAAGGTCAGGATGGATTTGATGTTGGGATGAAAGCAGCTCAAAGTAACTCAGAAGTGACTGGAATGTTGATGCTTGTAGTCAAGGAGGTAAGAAAGCAAATATAGTTGATGTGGAGTAAAAATAAATCTTGTTATCTGTCAGGATTTTTTCTTAACCGTATTTCAAAGATTCTCACACGTACAGTTAAAGGTTCTCTTCATAACCTGCTTAGCTTGATGAGACCTACAGCCTTTAAGTAAACTAGGGTCAGCATCCTGTAGTTCAGCATTGCATGTAGCATTATTCATTCAGAAATATGATTTTAATTTCTCCCAAGACATCTTAGAAGTCAGAGCAAACTAAGCTTATAGATTAAACCAATGACTGTCTTCTTTTTTGTTGAGCTTTTTTTTTTTTTGCTCAGTCATTTCTAATAAACATTTTCTCACAGCTTGTAGGCAGAGCTGGGACATCGTTTCGGCAATAAGACGTGGGAATCGTGCAGCGCCCACAGAGTCATACTTTGGAGTTCAGTCAGCTTGATTTGAACGTTTGTAGGTGCTTTTTCCACGGCAACAGCAGACAAATTACTGAGAAGCTCAAACTTAATTTTTTAGGCAAATCACCATGTGAGCTCAGTACTAAGTATGTGCAGTTTTTCAGGAAAATTTCCACTTGGAAATGGAGCAGCAGAGACCTGTTTTGTCATGGATTGGCAGCACAGGAGGTGACCCAGGTTTCCTTGCAACATCTGCATTTCCCACATTTTGGCAGCAAACGTGTGCGCTCACACAGTCCCGCTCCTGAAGCCGCAGGCTTAGCGCATTGAGACGCTTCATTATGTTGCACAGAAACCCCAACTCACACTGCCACTTTTCATCCCAGAGCTCTGTGGTGTCTCTCCCCTTGCTTTTCCGTGAACTGACAAATTTCCTCAGACAACTCGAAACATCTGTTCAGCACTTTCCCTCGACTTAGCCATCACATCTCTGTGCGACAGGGCTTCGTGTTCAGAACCCATCTCCTCCAGAGGTGACTGAAATTGGCGGTGATTTAAACCTTTGGCTCGTGTAAAGTTAACTGTTCTGCGTTACTGTGCTCATTACATGTTCCGTGTTCAGGGTGTTACCACACAGTTTCCTGGTGTATGATGAGGTGATAAACTGTCCGTTCACCTGCACAGTTCTCATCATCTCCTGCAGCCTGCTGCAGAAAGCTGCTCTTTTCCCCGTATATACTGTAGCAGGCACTCCATCTGGTGTCGGTCCTGTCAGTTTGTCCCAAGGCGACGTCTTTTCATTTACACACTTAGATGCTTTTCAAATATCGCTTCCTGTAGTTTAATGTAATTCCCACATTTAATTCCCAAAAGTTCCTCTGTAAAGCATAAACTGGAGTCCACTCCATGGATGAAGACTGACAGGTCAGCAGAGTCATGTGTGTCGCTGCTCTCATCCACAATGAGAGCCCTTTTTTTTTATTCCCCCTTTTCCATCATCTGTTTTTTTTTTTTTTGTTTGGTAACAAGCGCACATGCAGCATCAGTAATGGTGTTGGTGCTTAGGCTTACATACAAAAGTGCTTGTTTTTTGACTGGACACATGATGTTGCACACTTTAACCATATATTGCTTCAAAAACTCTCCTTCAGTAAATGCCCTGATATTGTTATTTCTTCTGGCCGGCTTTAACAGCTTTAAGAGCAGCCTCACTTTGAGATTTTGTTTTTGTGAACATAAGTCTACTGTGACACCAGACTTTAAAAAAAAAAAAAATTCTTCTACCTTCTGGAGTATCTGCTGTATGCCCACATCCTTATGCTTGTCCTGGTGCTTTGTTTCTTAGTGTCATCTGATGTGGCTGTAATTGAAGACTATAACATCAGCTCTGGACATAAGACAAGCACGTTTATCCTGTATGTTATTGGGTTTGATAATCTTCCTCCCACCTGTCTTGATAGCCCCTGTTTCCAGTGTCTGCCTTTTGTTTGCTCATTTCTTTAGAGGGCTAGCTTGCATTTGACTTGAAGTGACTGGATGATTGTGGGATTCTGAGTACGTCAATCAAGAGGCGGGAAGGGGAAGCTGGCTTGAGGCCGTGATTAACCAATGTGCCAGCTATTGCAAAACAATCTGGGCTCTGTAGTGGAAGTGGCGTGGGATTTATATGCCAGTGTGATAGACATATTATAGCCCGGGCTGGATACAGTTATAAGGCCTACAGGGTGTTTGTTTCACTTGACTTCATGTGCACATTGCGTGAGAATTGTCCACCATATTAGATGTCGTACAACCACCAGTCATTAGGGTAAAATGTGTATTACCAGACTAGCTGGCGAGTAGATCCTGGAGGTTGCTGGTTGTCACTTGGCGAAACCGGTCACAAACAGGGTGCTGCACCAAAAACCTCCTTATGATTGCTCTAGTTGCGAGCACATTGCCGCGGTCAACCGTCGTTTGCATGGAAGATGCTGACTTGACTGCAAACACTCGCCAACTATTAGCCTACTGAGTTGATAAAGTGCAACGCAAACCAGAAATGGAGCTGCAGGCAACAAGTTTCAAAAGGCAAAACTTTTACTTTGAAGGCAAATGATCTCCGTTTTCAGTTTGGGTCATGCTTATCACAGTTTCACTACCACTGGGAGAGTAACTAGTGAGTGTTTGTAGATATGTCAGTGTCTTAAATGCAAACTACAGGTGACTGCAGCAATCTGCTAGCAAACAAAAAAAACTCCACAAGGAGGTTTTTGCCAACTGCAAATAGACATTTTTCCTTAGTGACCAGTGGTTCCCGGGGGTTATTGATTGGTCTCTAGGTCTGTTTGATTGGGGCTTTACCAGCTGATTTCCCAGCAACTACTAACAATCTCTAGCAACTACTCACCAACCAGTCGGGGAATTCACAATTTTTCCACGGTCTGAGAAAGCTGTGGAAGTGTGAACCACTTTGATAATCAGTCATGTAGTTCCTACCAACCTCACTGTACCTTTTTCGCTGACATGATTCAAAGCATCTAAACAATTTAAGCATTTACTACAGCTTGTTGTTACAGAAGCACTTATCCACCACTTTTCTAATCATGCTGTTTTAAAGCTATTTGTAACACAGTGTGAAAACAATGCACAAGCCATTTGGTTTCCATCCACGCTGTAAGTGTATCCATTTCAAGAATCTAACTGGAATGAGTCGCTTATATCGTTTTATCCCTCTTTGACTGGGACTGTAATGAAATGTATATCTGTAAGGTAGTCTGTCCTTGAGTCCCTCTTCGTGCTTCAACTTGATTATCATCAAGACAGCTTTAGATCTTCAGTATGTATAGATCTGACTATACAACTAACACCTGGTTGTGCTTCTGTTTTAGGTCTGCCGTGTGGCTTATGAGATTATGCAGACACTGCATCCAGACGCCTCCTCTTTCTTCTACTCTCTGGATGACATCTACTACTTCGGAGGTCAAAACGCCCACAATCAGATTGCCATCTACCCCCACCAGCCCCGCAATAGCGAGGATATTCCCCTAGAGCCTGGCGACGTGATCGGTGTGGCTGGCAACCACTGGGACGGCTACTCCAAAGGCATCAACCGCAAACTGGGCCGCACCGGCCTCTACCCCTCCTACAAGGTCAGAGAGAAAATTGAGACCGTGAAGTACCCGATGTACCCCGAGGCAGACAAACTACTCAACTCTCAAAATAAGTAAAAGAAGAAATGAAAAAAAATTAAGAGAAGGAGCGAGGGGGGAAAAAAACACGTAGTCTCCAATTCCAGTGAAGGAGGCTGCTTTTGTACAGAAGAGAGGGGCGTACTTAGTGCGCTAAGCTGAGAAGAAAAGAAGAAGCCTGTACCCAGGGGTGATAGGAATGCGAATGCACTCTGTGTGTTAATGCGTGAGTGCGAGTGTGTGCGTGTGCGTATGTGGGAGCGAACGCGTGTGTGCACTTGTGTAAATGCCTGTGCATATGTCAGGTCATGGAAGACTTTGCACCCTACCACTACTCCCCCGCCTGACGTTCTGATATCGGGTCCGTAGACATTTAGACGTGAACATTGATTTTAAAGTAAAGCAAGAAAACAATTAAAATCTACACAACTGACCGAGCTGTCTCTCCCCTGAGACGGTGCTGGGACTACTGTAGAGTGAGCTTCGAATCAATGACTGAGGGGAAGGAAAAAAAAAAAGACAAACTGGAAAAGAAGTGTTTTTGATTTTAATTTAATTCTTTTCAGTGATTTTGATTTTAATCTTGCCTTTTTGGTTTTTTTTGGTGGTCCTTTTTTTCCCCCTATTTTTGTTTACTGAATGTACTGTACCCTTTTCTTGCCATGCTCACCACCCCGACCCCTGATCCCCTTCCTCCTACTCCTCTTACTGTGCTTCCTCCACGTGCAATTAATTTTACAATACCATGTTGTGCTTTTATCAAGTGTCTTTAAAGGTCTTAATTTTGTATGTATGGGGCTTGTGCATTGTATACTGTATTGTGCGTGTGTGTGTGTGCGCGAGCGCGCATGTGTGTTTGAGAGAGAAGATGAATGTGTGTGTCATCAAGCGTGCCTGTGTGTGTGTGTTGTTTAAATCTACGGGGCCATGTCATGACCAGGTGCCTGGTTACCGGTGAGCAGTTCTTTTTTGTTTTTTCTAAGTTCTTGCACCGCCCCACCCCCACCCCCCTTGACTGACTAGTGTTTGTGGAGTTGACAGCGAGCACTGTCCTCAGCCCTCAGAACAATGGTGAACTCCAGTCACTCCGCTGGTAACGAACAGTGGTAAGGTTATGTGGAGTACGGTGAACTCACAGTGCACGCGCACACACAGACACAAGAGCCGTCCCGAGGCTTACCAAAAGAAGCACTCCACTGAGATAATGTCCTCTTCGGCATCTTTGCTGTTTCTTCTGTCCATCTGTTTGTTTGTTTTTGTTTTGTTTTTAACTTTTAACATTGCTATTTTAAAATAAATGAGGAAGATATGCCTATGTTAAAAATAATAATGATATGTCATATCAAACTCCCCATCTTGAAGGCTTTTTTCATAACTTATGTTCTTGGGCATTGTCTTTGATAACCACAGATCGAATAAACTTGAGAAACCAACACTGCATTTTCCCCCTCCAGTCTGGTTCTCTGTTCACCATCTGCTCCGCCGTCTTTTAACTCTCAACACCCGCTTCACTCAGTCAGGCTAAACATGCTTCAGCTACATTGCACTCATTACAAGCTGAGAATCGAGGCTTCATATTCTGAAGGGCATCCATCCATTTTTCAAGAGCGTAACTCATTGCCTGGAGTTAATCTTTCACTATCTCCATTAAAAAAGGAGAAAGCCCGACTCTAAAAGCGATACCGTTTTGGAATCCTCGGATTAGAACCATCTCATAACTTCAAAAAGGAGCAGTAGTTTGTTTTATAAATCATTCAGTGAGAGAGTGAATTTATCTGAGTCATTTCAAAGCATGAAACCTTCAAATTTGTCTTTTGATTTGCATTTCAAACTGAAGACCAAGATCACTACCTTCAACAGACACATTGCCATCCTTCATTTAAATATAGCTTGTGACAGCTACATGACATTTCTGCCCCAAATACCAAACAGTTCTCCCCATGGAGTCACAATGTAGGTACGTTAGTGAGGCATCCGTAAACTTCCTGCTCTTGTCTGGTGTCCTATTTCCTACATCCTGCGTGTCTAAATCGTTTATGATCTTGTTCTCTGCGTCTTATTTATGGGCTGTCTTGTTGCTTTCTTACTCAGGGGGCTCTGGGAGTTTCATTACAGATCCCTCTTTAATTTCGACGCTGATCTGCATGCTTCATTGAACACCCATAAGGAAAGCCACAGCACTGGTAGAGAAGATGAGCTTTTTGGTGTGAACGAGGGAGAATAATAGTTTTATTGCTTCACCCCGCCACCACCACACCCCCCATGCTTGACAACAATCCACAACCAATTTAGCCCACGTTGACAAAGCATTCACAATGCACATGCAGCATGCAGCAGTTCATTGAACATCTCTTTTTCACTGGGAAAAAAAAAGAGTCCCTCGTGGGCTTTATATAAACGCACAGACTAACTGGAGGGCATTTTAATTAAAATACACTCGTTGCTGTCACAGTGGCCTGTAACAGTTGTTTAAGAGAGACGTTAGTTCAGTTAATTATTCTGTTAATTGGCCAGTGCTCCTGATAGAAAGCATTCAGATTTTGTAGCAGCCGGGTTTCTTTCTTTGCATTTCTGGTGTAATTGTTGCGCCGCACTTTTAAAGCGAAAATTGTCCCAACTGATTACCTCACTCATTTCGAAATGCATGTGTTTCTCCACAGTCTTCCTGTAAAGGTAAGTTCGGTCTTTTTTCCAGTTCTCTTTTAAACCAAGAGAGCAATATTTCCAAAGCCATAGATTAAAAAGAGAGAAAAAGCAACTGGTTGCTTCTTTTGCTTCATACAAGTCATGAAGAGACACCCTCTCAATGTGATTACACTGCAACAGATAAAACACACACACAGATTTGTATTTTTTTAAACCAGTTTAACACAGTTGAATGCCATATTATCAAAAACTGACTGTCTGTAATCCAACTTGACCCCATTCAGCTACAGACTGAGAGCAGACTGCCTCTGTGTTGTTGCCATCTGCAACAGACCACAGATTCCTTTAAGGAGATTGCAAGTTCACAGTTGTGCATTATCATGTTTGGCCATGCTGTAGTCTCCAACCACTATTTTACCTAGGAAGAGGCATCAACAGAACCAGGCTCAGGGAAGGGAAGCTGGGGTTGTGAAAGGAAATAGATGACAGGAAAAAAGGAGTACAAAGGGAAACAAAGAAAAGCTTCAGAGAACAGACAAATACGATCCTTGCCATGCGTAAAATCAAGAAGCCATTGTGTCAAGTACTTGAATCTGACAAACTCCGACTGGCACAGCTTCATTTTGGCTTTGGCTGAACTGATCTCAGGGACCTCAGATTGCTCTGTTTCTTCCAATTAAATACCCTTAAGGTGACAAACACTTCACAGCCAATTTGGTGACTAATAACTCTTCGGTGTACATAAGGACATTCTTGTTGTTTAAAAAAAAAAAAATGTGAGCCTACCATTTAAGATTGTGAGAACAGACGAAGATTTCAATGTGGCCGTGTAGCTCTGATGGAATTCATATTATAGATAAGTGGCTACCCCATCGCCTTGTGGAATTCTAATCTTGTAAAGGGCAGCTGAATTAATTCTGACTGACTCATGAAAAAAGGGAGAGCAAATGGAAATGATTATTGTAGTCCAGGCTGGCTCCAATCAGTGCTCTGTTGGCACAGCAGTAACAAGTGAAGTCTGCCCTACGGTAGCTGGCCCACATCAAAGCTGGGGGGGGGCTCCAACAGGAAACTGTCAGGTTTCCACCAGGCAAAGGAGATTGTAGGTGTCAATCTTTCTCACCTTCACCTTAAATCAACTCAGCAATCAGCATCAGTTTGGATTTTATTAGCTCTGTTTAGTTTTCTTTTTCTTTTATCCCAGCTGTTATCTCGAGTCACTGTAAACCTCACTCTGTAAAGTTGTTTTTGGCACGGAGTGGTGGCTAAGAAACACAGTATCACTCAGGAACAAAGGCATTTTGTTTGGCACGTGTAGCTATGATCCCCTGCTGTGTAAGCACTGAATCAGTTGTTCTAATGGAGTGCTGACTCACTGGAGCCTATATTATTTGGAAAACCGGTCCTGCCACAAACCCGGCTATCATATTTATATTTACACACAGCACTAATTGTAGGTTTTCTTACTGTATAATAACACAATAAGTTTAACAGGTTCGCTCTCATTCTGAGGGGGATGTTGTTTGCATAGTGAGGCCCTTGCAGTGACTTTGGGCATGAACTTTATAAAGGATTTATCACATTGCTGCACTGCTTTCACTGTAAGAGACACTGTCTTTAAACCAGAACAGTCTTAAAAGTGAATAACGGCGCAGTACCTGACTGTATTCCTTCATTTGTTTGATGTTTTTAAGTGGGGTTATTAAGACTTTAACTGATCAAGAATATCTCTTGATGGAGTCCACGCCCTAGCTGTGGTGGAGAAGGAAATGAACAGCAGTAGAGCTGGATGGATGTGTTGTGCAGGAGGACGTCTGATGAGCTCACCGGGTGCCGGTTCTGAGGAAAACTGGAGATGAATGAGGCAGAGAAGGGTTTCATCAATCTGACACTGAAATGATAGCTGACAGCAGCAGAGAGAGAAATAGTCTTTTAAAGATTTGATTGATTATTTTTAAGGCTCTTGTTGGCCAGGCTTACACCCCCACCACCACTACCAAACTGTGCGCAGCCTGAAGTCCTCAGACAAGAACCTGCTGGCTGTGTCTGTGTCTAGCTTTAAGACTGGAGGGAGCCAGGTCTTTGAATGATCTGCCCGAGGAGCCAAGACTCATCAAAGCACCGTTCTTTTAATTTATCTTTTAAAACTCATTTTTATCCCTTTGCCTACGAATTATTTTCTTATGAGTGACATTTTGTTATTATTTTCATTCATTCCCCCCCCTGCATCTTTGTTTTTATTGTTCTGCTGTGCGTAAAGCACTCTGTAACCCTGAATTCAAAAGGCGCTGCATGAATAAACATTATTACTACTATTATTAAAATAAGTGGCTCAGAGATAAAGTCAGTAGCAAAATCCAATTGAATTACCTGGAAGAAAGAATGCACCCATCCTGTTCAGGAGATGACTTGGAAGCAGGTTGAACGGTAAATCCATACTGTAAGCACAGGGAGTCCTGATTGTACTTAGTGATCCATTATGCCTACATTATTTTTTGAATAAGGTCAGAAAGATCAGTCTAATATTATATATATATATATATTATATATATATATATATTATATATATATATATATATATATATATATTATATATATATATATATTATATATATATATATATATATATATATACACACACACACAAAAAAAAAATAAAGGGAACACTCAAACATCCTAGATCTGAATGAATGAAATATTCTCATTGAATACTTTGTTCTGTACAAAGTTGAATGTGGTGACAACAAAATCACACAAAAATCATCAATGGAAATCAAATTTATTAACCAATGGAGGCCTGGATTTGGAGTCACACACAAAATTAAAGTGGAAAAACACACTACAGGCTGATCCAACTTTGATGTAATGTCCTTAAAACAAGTCAAAATGAGGCTCAGTATTGTGTGTGGCCTCAACGTGCCTGCATGACCTCCCTACAATGCCCGGGCATGCTCCTGATGAGGTGGCAGATGGTCTCCTGAGGGATCTCCTCCCAGATCTGGACTAAAGCATCCACCAACTCCTGGACAGTCTGTGGTGCAATGTGACGTTGGTGGATGGAGCGAGACATGATGTCCCAGATGTGCTCAATCAGATTCAGGTCTGGGGAACGGGCGGGCCAGTCCATAGCTTCAATGCCTTCATCTTGCAGGAACTGCTGACACACTCCAGCCACATGAGGTCTAGTATTGTCCTGCATTAGGAGGAACCCAGGGCCAACCGCACCAGCACATGGTCTCACAAGGGGTCTGAGGATCTCATCTCGGTACCTAATGGCAGTCATGCTACCTCTGGCGAGCAAATGGAGGGCCATACGGCCCTCCAAAGAAATGCCACCCCACACCATTACTGACCCACTGCTAAACCGGTCATGCTGAAGGATGTTGCAGGCAGCAGATCGCTCTCCACGGCATCTCCAGACTCTGTCACATCTGTCACATGTGCTCAGTGTGAACCTGCTTTCATCTGTGAAGAGCACAGGGCACCAGTGGCGAATTTGCCAATCCTGGTGTTCTCTGGCAAATGCCAAGCGTCCTGCACGGTGTTGGGCTGTGAGCACAACCCCCATCTGTGGACGTCGGGCCCTCATACCATCCTCTTGGAGTCGGTTTCTAACCGTTTGTGCAGACACATGCACATTTGTGGTCTACTGGAGGTCATGCTACCACGAGTGTGAGCGCACCACCAACATTCAAAAGTGACCAAAACGTCAGCCAGAAAGCATAGGTACTGAGAAGTGGTCTGTGGTCCCCACCTGCAGAACCACTCCTTTATTGAGTGTCTTGCTAATTGCCAATAATTTCCACCTGTTGTCTATTCCATTTGCACAACAGCATGTGAAACTGATTGTCAATCAGTGTTGCTTCCTAAGTGGACAGTTTGATTTCACAGAAATTTGATTTACTTGGAGTTATATTGTGTTGTTTAAGTGTTCCCTTTATTTTTTTGAGCTGTGTGTATTACATTTTCAATATGGTACTGGCAGCTGCTGTCAAACTTAACAATAAGGGATGTTAGATTTAAAGTGGTATACCTGTAAACCTTTATTTTATATTGACAGTGCTGTGCTTTTTTTCTTTCTTTCTTTCTTTCTTTTATTTGAAAATAAAAGCAGAAAAGTGTTCACAGCTAAAGAGCACAGCTGGTCTGAGAGCTGGGTTATGCCACAGATAATTGAGCTGCAGTCGCTCGACTCTCTGTGGCTTCCTTTGTTGTAAACCAGACAAAGCTCTTTGTTATACCAGCCAGATGAAGACCGAGTGTGTTATTAGCAATGATGTCATAATAATACTTGATAATGATGGCTGTGGATCTAATATTGTTATTATGGCGTACAATGGTGTTTTAAAGGATAATTGTGGCTTGCTGCGGCTTCAGGCTTACGATCGTTTAATAGTTTTGATCATTAACCCTACAACAATCCGCTGATGGAGTTAACTGGAAATGTGTGGAACTCCCTCTGATAGAGAAACAAGTAAACCCTGTCATTAGGGAGCTCAGGCTTCAAAATGCTTTGTTTCAGGCCTTTTTTTCTACTCTTGTTTCTTTCAGGGAGAAAAGCTAATCCATAACGGGGTCTTTTAAGACACAGCTCTCCATCAGCCACACCTGCTGTTCAAACTTTGTCTTTATGAATGACAATCACTCAGAAGAAAGTCAGGTTAAAAGGGAGAGGCGAAGGGGGAGCTTATTTCAGATAGAGGATACCTTTATATGAGATATTATTTTTGAACCGTGAATCATGCAATGCTACTCTAGTAGAGGTCAACGAGGAAGGTTCATGAGGCTGGAACTGAGCATAGGTGGTCTACTTTAAAGTGTGAAACCAAATGCTTAACTGTCTACAAACAGTTGTTAATATTAATTGTTAATGTTTCATCCATCCATCTCCTTCTGCTTATCAAATTCAGAGTGACAGAACAGGGAGAGTAGATAAGAAGAGGCAGCAGCCAGGCAGGAGGAAAAGAAGATGACCACAGAGAAGATTCATAGATGTAGTGAAGGGGGCATGCAGAGGGTTGGTATGAAAGATAAGGATACTACGGCTAGGGTGAGAGGCAGGCAAGCCATCCACTGTGGCGGCCCCTAAAGGGAGCAAATTAATGTAGTGGTTTAGTTAATATTTAGATGACAAAAAATAAAAAAATCTGGTTCATATGAAACCACAGAGAATGTGATACAAAAAGCACTTTGAGAAGAAGGCCGCAAGAAGATGAGTTTTAATTAACCTGTTGCTTTAAAAACAATTTGTGTACAACAACTTGGAATTAGTCGTGTGTGCCTGTGCTGCACCTTTCCCTCACTACTCCCTCCAACAGTGAGTTATACATGTTTAACCACAAGGTCATCGAGGTAAACTGGCAGCACCACCTTTCAACATTTTACACACTACATTCAGTTTTTGTAATTAACAACTTTGGAATAGGAAAAAAATGAGGCTTCAGTTTTTGTTTTGTTTCATTTTTGTGCTCATCTTGTCTTTTGCACTCCCTTTTCTCTCATTCTGTGACTTTCTAACCCGCTGTCTGTGCTCCCTCGCTTATCTGAGAGAAGGATAAATCGAGAGAGATCAGGCCTGAACCAAAACTTGCTAAACTGATGCATGTGACCCCCAAAACAAACTAATGAAAGATCCTTTATCTTTATCTTTCAGTAATAACACTCTCTGTAATTAACTGCCGCTGCCTCTGCGCCTGGATTAGACTGGTCAATCTCTTGGCTTGTTCACAGCTTGTATGTGCAACTTGAATTCTTGCCACTTTTTGGACTTGTACTGTAATCAGCAATACGTCAAGGGGTACAATATTACCATAACCAATCAAAATCATACTAAACCTGCACCCCATTCCTTTAAAAAGTACTCTTTTATACTATAATTCTCCCAGGATAGTGATGTTACAGCAAACAGTAAACTAATGGGCAGTGTGTCAGTGGGACTTCTGCTCTACTGTACAGCAGAAAGACTAATGCTCCATGTGAAGCCTCCCGTAGCAGCAGTGGGGAGGAGAGCCCAAATCTCCAGTCCCCGCCCCGCCTCGCCTCCCCCTGCTGCTGCCTGCGGGGTATAGCCTGCTGTGATGACCATTAGCGTCTGGCTGAAGCTGCAGGAGATAACAGGTGATTTAAGGCCCTGTACCCCAACATAGCCAGAGAGAAATGGCCGGCTGCTGCTTATCTCCCCCTCCGCCATACTCCACACACTTTTACATTAGGCTCCCCTATTCAAAGCCATCTGTCTTCCCAGTCAGGGTTTGATAAAACCTCCTGCGTACTTCACGAAGGGGGTGGAGCGGCGAGGAGAGCACATGCCGACACTCCGCCTGCATACTTATAAACACAGCAATTCGGAAGATCACGGTCGAAGTCGACAACACCACACTGGCTGAATATTTTATACAAGCTGACTTAGAGCCTGGGGCGACACAGTGGGACTCAACAACAATAGCTGAGCACAGCACAGGAAAGATACTGTACCTGGTTGTAAAAAGAGAGACCTGAGTGTGTTACATCACCCCTGGACTAATTACAAATCAATGGCCTCAGTAAGATGAATGTGGTGGGGATAATAATTGCCTAGGGCTGCAGTACATCAACCATTCATGAACAGTGGCACGCACCAATCACAGCACCACCAATAAAAGCTGCAAAGATGTTATCATGCCTCAATAGAAGAAGGGGGAAAAAGTATATGAGCATATGTCAGTGAAGGCTCTCTGTCTGTCGACAGTGCAGTAACAATGACGGAAATGTCATTTCTTCTGATTGCTCTGAAAGCTCTGGCATATCTGTGGACTTGTGGTTAAATCTTAATGCCATAACATATTGTTACGCCTCCAGCAAGAAAAGGGGTTACTTCATCCCCCTTGGACGTGCATATGTAATTAAATATCCGCTGTCTTCAGGGCGCGAAAGAAAAATGTCTGTTGTTCTTTAAGGAAAGCACAGTGACGATCCAGAGAAGATTGGACATAAACACAGAGACAGCTAAATTCAGATGTGAAGCAAGGGTTGTATAATTGCCTAGTGTTTGCTGATTTTCCCATACTGGCGGCTAAGTGGGCAGTGGCTTTCTTCCTCTGGTCTCCGCTCTGTAATTATGTTGTCATTGTGTGACAGCAGAATAGCCTTGGCAGCATGTAAAGGACAGAAAGTTCTCCTGTCCACTGGACACACTGAGAGAGTGGATTTTGCTTTTCTTTTTAAATCTTTGTCCATCGACCTTTCTTCGCCACACCTCATACTTTTCCTTTTCCTGACCTCTAGCTCGGTCATTCGTCTTCCTTCGCTCCATCAGAAACCGATGATCAGTTAAGAATTACAGTTTAATGCATTTGCATGTGTAAATAGAAGTTCCTCTTCCAGAGTATGGCCCATGTCTTCAGTGGGTGTCACCACTGGTGGAGCTGGAGCGAGGAAATATGCTGTCATCTAGTACAATGAGGATTGAATCAGTAGAGTTAAAGACCTCCTTTAAGTCTACTTGACCCCAGCCCTCAAGATGAGTTGGGTGAATAGATGCCAGGCTAGCTGAAGATTAAGTCTACAGCCAGTCTGTAATTATGCTGGGATGAGATTATAGATTTTTTATTTATTTATTTTTTTGATGACACAGTTATTGTATCAGATTAGACTATCATGAAGTCATAAATTCTTCACATACCTTTGCCAAGACATGTGATAAACCTGTCACAACCAATCAGCCTGTCATTCACACCCTTCATTATGTCATTGAGAATAAGGTGCTGGGATCTATTCCGTGCAAAACAAGGATCTAAATTTAAAAAGCGGCATGAATCAAACTTATTGTCTTGTCAGGATACCAATGTCAAAGGAGACCTTGTGTGTAACTGGGAGAAGCAAGAGGCATCTGACAAAATCGCATTATATTTCCACCCCGGGATGAGAAAGCGTTAGTCACGTTGGTATCTTTCACTTCGCTATGTTGTTTGCGGAACAGAGCTTTGGACTGCTATTTGTCAAAGTCACAGATGGGTTGTGGAAGTTGACACATGATTGGAGAAAGGGATAAAAAAAGAATGCAGATTGCACTCTTTTTGTTCACGCGCATGTTTAGCTGTTGTCAGTTATTATACGTTACATGGGCCAAATCAGCTGTCACGTGTGACACTCAGTTGTCATGCCTGACCGCTTACATCTTTGAGAAGGGGCCTATTTTGGTGACAGTGTCATGTTGTAGTGCTGTGCAAAACTCTTGAGCCACCCTTCATTTCTTTGTTTTTCTAGGAATGTTGAAAAGGTGGGAAATGGGTGCAGCACATTATTAAAATGTGCGTAAATGTATTCAATACAATATAAAGGACAAAAATGGAGTTTGTACAATTCTAACAAGCCTGAGAGTTAACATTTGGGATGACCACCTTTATTCTTTAGCACAGCCTGAACTCTCTGAGGCAGCTTTCTTATCATTTCTTTAGTAGGCTTCAGGAATAGCTCTCCAGGCTTCTTGAATGACATTCAAACCTTCTTTGGATTTTAATGTCTTTTGTTCTGTTCTCTGTCAGGATGATCCCACACTATTATAATAATGTTGAGGTCTGTGGAGGCCAATCCATGTTCCACTGTGGGTTTTTTCTATCCAATTATGCTTTTACTGCATTGACAGTGTGTTTGGTATCATTGTCATCCTGAAAAATGCAGCCGTTGTCAATCAGATGCTTTCCAGACGGTATCGCATGGTGGACTTTTCTGCACTCATAATTCCATTACTTTTGACAAGATCCCCAACAGCACTGGCTGAAATGCAGCCCCAAACCACGACAAAGCCTCCACCATGTTTTACAGATGGATGTAAACACTCACTGTTGTTCCTCTCTCCTGACCACCTCTGTACACATTGACAATTTGGACCAAAGGTTTCCAATTTGGATTCATCACTCCATCATACCTGTTGCCTCTGATTTTCAGTGTTTGTATAATTTGGCATACCTCAGCATTTTATCCCTGTTTCCCTTTCTTAAGAATGGCTTCTCGAGAGCCACCCTTACACTGAGAGCATTTCTGATGAGACTTCAGTGAACAGTTGATGGATCAGCTGAAGGGCCAGATGCATCTCTCAGGTCCTGTGTCAGGTCTTCGCTGGATTGCTTTCTTGGTCTTTAGGAGTCACAAGTGACCATATTTAGACCACATGCTTGGTTAGCAGTGCACATCCATAAACAGCGTTGGCAACAATCAGATACATGCTAATCAGTGCAAAGTAACTTACAAATAGAATCCGCACTCCATTCACGGAAACTGGCTGCCAGTTTACTCAGATTGTATTAAAATGCTCCTAAAGGCACAAACAAATTTGAGAGGTTCAGCTCAGTAACTGGAATTAGCTGAGGTGACCCCTCGGTGATAACTAGCAGCCTGTTCCACCACTCACCTGTCATTCAAAGCCACTAATGATCCATAACTTTAATGCTTAACACTTTTAATACAGTTGAGTCCTAAAATGTAAAATTCCCACAATTTTTAAAAGAAGGAGGGAAAGTTTGCTCTGGAATCACATCAGCAAACAGGAAGGCATGGCATGGGTGTAGGCTGAACATTAAAACCTTATGATTGGCAGACTGCCACAACATGCTATATTTAACCCTGCTAACAATTTTAGCGTGCCAACAATGCCAGCTTTTGCTAACATAGAGGAAGCACCATTAGTACATAAAGTGCTGAATACATTAAAATGTCTTGATTAGTCAGAAGTCAGAAAAGCAACTCAGAAAGCTGAAGTTAGTTCATGGTTGCATGAATGTATACACTATAAGTCAATGCAAATAGGTAGTTGCTGAGATATTTCAGTATGGACCAAAGCGGGCAATTGACCACCTGAGACTGCATGCCCTCATGCAATGCTGCAGGCACATGAGGTTTAAAAAGCTTCTGACAGTGCAGCAGCCAAGCTACCTTCTCCCTTGTACCTGCCTCTGCTTATTTTGGCCGCCTCTCCTCTTATTACTGTACATTTGTCTCTGTCTCAGACGAATAATGCCGAAAAGCAAAATTGCACTGCATGGTGTATGATAATTGAAGTGCACTGGAAAAAAAAAAGAAGTGATGGACTGCACTTGTGGCGTTTCAGTGGAAATGTGGAACCGTTTGCCAATTGGCACCCTACCAACAAAAGACTTCATTCACAAATTTTCACAGCTACAAATTCACTGCCAGGATTTTTTAATAGACCCCCACCACACACCCCGGAAATCTTAACTGGCCTGAATTCCAGTAAAGGCTTTAATGTCACTTTGTGCATATTTTAATCATATGTTAATTTAGGCACATGCATCCAACATCACCCCACAATTATCCAGTTAATATTAGAGGAAGCAGGAGTTAAAGGAGCTTTGGATGAAAGGTAATACCTGTAAGTCTTATTATGAATAAGCCCAAATGTTCCCATCCACGTTAGTCATCGGAATAATTCTGCAGAGGATATTTTCTCCATCACGTACTTTTGTTTCTCTCTTTAAGGGGGATTAAAGGAGAGTGCTTTTAACTATTTTAACTCTTTGATTCTGGCAGGTAGCTTAAAATATCATATTTGAATGTTTCCTTTTTAAGGTGCAATATTCCTTTCCGTCCCTGCAAAGTTGATTTGTGAGGTTGGCATACACATGTAGTTTGGGCTTTTGAAGCCTGGCCCAGTGAAGTTTCTATAATTCCAAGTGGAGTTTTTTTTTTCTTTTTTCCCTGTTCATATGGGTGAAGTCATGGAGTCTGGAGGTTCGATTAGACATGCTGTTAGATTACTGCCTCAAGTCCCCGTCTCCCTGTGATGATGGCCTCACCCTTGACCTGGCTCTTTTCTGCGATCCTAGCCCCGTCATCTTGGGTACAGCAAAGATGCTTCTGTGTGTGTGTGTGTGTGTGCTGCACCCGATTGTTGCTACATGTATGTGCAGGTCAGACACATTTGAGTTTTTTTTCCATTTTTGATGACCTGGAAAATGCCATGCTGCCCTTTTTATCGCTGTCGTTTGTGTTACCTGCCTGATCCTTCCAAATTGTCTGTTGTTAGCCCTGCAGACTGAGCATTTGGTCACATTTCAGTGTGGCCTTGGTAACAGTAGTTCCAAGATCGATGGATGCTTTTTGCTCTCTTTGTAGATGCTGTTGAAGGGACATGGTGCATATGACGTCTATTTTTGTTCTCACTGTGATGTAACCTCACTTTTGACTGACATTACGGCCTGTGGTCAAATTGCATTTCAGGCAGTTTGCCTCCTCACAAGCCGAAGCATTCATCAAAAATATCCTATTGATTAGTCAATAATTGAGTAATATTCTTAAATTAAATGCACTCAGTTTCATTTTAAATTAAGGACATGGGTATCAAACCTTTTCACACGTGCTGTTCATGCTGTTTTGATGCTCTTGCTCCAATTCAAAGCAGTGAGACCTCGCCTGTCGCCCTCTCTCACTATGAGCGGGTTGAAATTATGAGCAAGTATATATTAGGATGCCTAAGCACGCTGTTCATCAGCTGCACAGTGGGGGTTATTTCATTCCCAAGTTTCATGGAAAATTCAGGTTATTCATTTCATCCCAGATGTTTGCCAATTTACTTAACATCCATAAAATATACTCAGTACCTTGAAGCAAACAAGCTCCCTTGCTAATCATAGGTTACTCACTGAGAGGCTGATTTTAACGCTGTCAGTTTCTGTGCAATATGACATAATTCTGATGTCACTCAGACAGAGGGGCACACAGTGGAGGTTTAATAGTGTAACAAATGCCATGTGACAAACAATTACAGGTTTATCTTATTTTGCCCCCTCTTCTGATTTTTTCCTGGGGATGCATGGACTTTTGAAAATAGAAAATTAAATTCTTGTGCAATAATTAATTAAAATGAAAGAAGAGCATTATCAGGTCTCCATTTATTGCCAGCCAGCTCTCACATAGTCTCAAAGCTATTCTGACAGTGCTGCTGGTGTCTCTCAGATCCACACAATGTATCATTCGGCATGTGCCATACACTCAGGGTTATGACAATAGTGGGATGGGGTTGTCACTCCTAACTCATCACATATGGTTGTAAAGGACCCCTTGGCATCAAATTCATTGCACTGGGTAAGCTTTACTTTTCACAGCTGCGGGTTAAGGTTAGGGCTGCTTACAGGTGTACCTGCCGTTGGGAGCAGTGGGACATTTCCAGGTGGCTTGAGGTCAAGTTTAAGCGGCAATATCATAGACAGTATGCTCTTGACGCTGTGTCCATGTTGAATGGGCATGCACCCCAAAGATGCACATAGATACGTGCATGCAGCCTCGCTCTCTCTTCCTCTCTCTTACACTCTCTGCAAGGCATGTAATGTCTGCTTGTTTCTCCACATGTAACTGACAGTGAAATGGAAAGGTAGAGGAGGGAGGGAGGCAATAAAAATACGTTGCTAAATATTAAAACTCTTTGATAAATAATGAATCTGAAAGTTTGAGCTTGCTCTGTGTCTCATCATCTGCTTAAAAAGTTTTGCATATCTGGTCTTGTATATTTTTGTGCGCTGTAATTGGAGTATAGTATTTGTAATTACCTATTAATACCTAGCATACCTCAAAAACACAGTTTCATGGTATGCTAGATAGGCTAGTTATTCAGTCCCAATTGTTTGCGTTTATTATCTAAATAACTTTCATGTCAGATCAACATAGTGACTCATATTTTTACTATCCACTATCATCCGCTTAAAATGAATTTCCTTAAACTTTAAATACAAGTTAAATAAAAATGAAAAAGAAGGCGGATGTAGTGGGAGACACATCCAGACGGCTGGATGTTGGGCCAAGATTAGAAGGTGGCTTTGACCTTAAAGCCTGTCTTGCAAGAACAACTATCAGTCCCTGCAGGCCATCAGCCTCCACCGTATGAAGTCTGCAAATGCAGATGGAGGCAAAAAGAGGCCCAAGCAGCACTGGGCTTGTGCATCATGAGAGACTTGCAGAGTTTTCTTGTTTTCCCTCATTAATCATTGGAAGCTAATGAAACAAACCGCCGTCTCCTGTCTGAAAAACTTGTGATTTACTTAATGGCCACACCTCTAACCTTGTAATGTGGATTTCATTGCTCTGTAAAAGAGGAATGCTTCTCTTGGCGTCTAATATTGCCACAGCTGGTGCTGCACTGATTCCAAAGGACAGGCATATCTCTGCCACACCAGGGGCACCTAACAGAACGACGATAGCCCGGGGATGAGAACACACCGCAATTGCACTGAAGTAAAAGTGCTGTTTCAAGAACCATATAAATATCTTTGCAGAACTATGTACACTAATATAAATATCCTTATTGTCAGACACATCATTCAATCTAACCATATCTTTATATGGATATTTACTGTAGCCCTGTCAGATAATCTACCCATGTGACCTCATCATGTGACTATCATGTGTTGCGCAGCATACTGTGATGAAAAGCACTGAAGCTGCAAACATCGGTGTATTTTTGGTGGAGTACATAATGAAATTGGGAGTCCTGCCACATGCAAACCACTGATTCTGTTGTATTATAGTTAACTTCTGCCTTTATATGTGTGTGTGTGCTGAGGTATTACTTTATGTAGCAAGCTGAGTATTTTGGCCTGACTTCAGTTCATTACAGCTAAGAAAACGAGTCCACTTCATCAGCTGCCTCCTAAAGAACCTCTCATTGATTTCTGTTTTATGTATTCATCTATTACTTTTGTATTTGACATGCTGACATCATTCAACTGCTCCGCACTGAAAGCGCACTGACAGCTTTAGTAACATTTCCTCATTTGTTGATCACAACTGAGCGTACCGCACTGGTTACGTTTCATCCAGCTGCTGATTACAGATAACAACACTTCAAGCTCTATTGAGTAAAGCTTCACTCTCACCCCTCAGTGAAATCTTTGTGCATATAACTTTAGGGTTTAGGGTGTGAGCTATGCTAACGGCCAAATACTACAAATCTTACAAACAGGCTGGACTCATCAAGCTGAAATGAGCAATTCACACATCTGTGCTGCTTCGCTTAGAGAGTTCTGTGAATTCAGCTTGGCAAAATCAACCAAACAAACTTTACAAAAAAAAAAATTTAAATATGTGACAGGGAAAAAGGTCTTTGCATTAAACCTAATGTCCTTTTTATGATGAATAATCAGTATTTGCCTGACAATTAAAGGTTTTCACAGAAACTACTTTCTTAAACCTGTCTCCAAGAAAGCAGAAGGGTCATGGTTTGCTGGAAGCAGTTGTGGAGAGATGAATGTTTTGTTTTGGGTTTTTTTGTGTTTATACAGTTGGCTGGAAAAAATATGACCGGACATGTGCACTGGCTTGTTCAGCTTCTTTGTGTAAACCACTTTATGAGACGATGTTTGTAAGTCTTCAGATTTTTAGAAAAGCTTCATGTGCATCATTTTTATACACATTTCTCCAAATTCAACAAATATTTAGTATATTTGATCATTTTGTTACTGTGTCTCTGAGTTTGTTAAATACTTGACCAAATAACGTGATGTTTAAAAATCAGCACATTTTCCTTCTTCAAAACCAGCTCAATGTCTGTTGGCTTTATTTTGACTTTTGCAGATCAACAAAAATATACCCTAGAGCAGATTGTAATGAGTACATACTGTATCTGACAGCTTGAATAATGATATGCAAAGCAG
>JAMQGT020007661.1:0-19475 GCA_024447675.2 Pterophyllum scalare | reverse complement strand
AAATAAGTGTCACCATTCTCTCAGCTTGTATTGTTGCAGCCCCTTTGATGTTTGTCTTTTTGCTCCATTTGCACTTTTGTTTGTGTGGGAACAAGCATTGATAAATATTTCCAAATGATGCAGCCAATCAACTTCCTATTGTTTTTATATTAGAAACTCCCTACATAAAAACCTGAACGAGACAATAAATTGCAATAAAATGTGGGAGTAATTTCTGGCTTTCAGACTTCTCTTTCTGCAGATGAAAGATGATTGGCAGTATGCAGGAAGGAATGATGTAAAAACACTCACCACGGGCACATTAAAATGACAGTAAGATATTCCAACAAAGCCATATCAAGGCTTCACTTTTACCGTGATGGATAATCCAGCCTTCCTGATTTTTAAGTCGGCGATGATTGTCCTTCATATTGATAAGATTTGAGTGCTCTGGTATTTCAGAAAACATCAAGAAAATGGACAAGACAGGGGCAGTCTTTAACAATAGAGTTCTAACTAGCACGCCAGCCCTTCATGTGTTGTTACTTTTTAATGCTTCATTTTCTCTTCGCTCTGTTTCTCAGGAGAATCTGCAGACTCTTGGTGCTGAGATCGAAAAGCTCATAAAGCAGCAGAGAGATCCTGAGGACGGAGTAAGGATGAAGTGACACGACCACCTCACAGGACTAGGAACTACTTGAGGAATCTCGGAGCTACCGTTTAACGCACATGAAGAACGAGTTGAATGTTAAGTGCCAGCAGGCTGTTTCGAGAAGGAGCCCTCGAACTGTGTCCATTTGGAGAAAATATCTTAATTTACTTGAATTATCTCTATTCCATCCCATATTGTACCACCCTCCTTCTTTTTTTTTGCCTCTGACACTACAAATCTTCCTCTGGCTCACCCCTCAATTCCCCCGAACCTCGCCAGTCGCTTCAAGGTTGAAACTCTTAATTGCCTTGTAAAATAATTGACTGAGGATGCCATCATTCTGAATGTATAGCAAATTCTACCTGGAGTGTAGCTGAAAGAAGAAGAAGAAGAAAAAAAGAGCCTGACGTGCCAGTGAAAAATCAGCAACTGCTTTCTGGTACATTCGTCTCCACAGAGTTCTGTCCATCATACAGTAAATACACTGAGGTGATCGTCGCCAGCATGCTCTCTCTGTCTCCAAGCCAAATGTTTGTTTGTTTCTTTTTTTTTTTTTAAAGACTGCTTCCTCAGCTGGACAACACAGCACTCCATATATGAAGCTAAAGTGAAAAACAGATAAGCCCTGGTTTGTGGGGGACCTTGCGTGCAAGCTTGTGAACCCCGGTGCTTCTCATCAGCAGACCCGCCCATGTGTGTGACATCGCACTGGTGCTAGACTTAAGGAAGCAGACTGCCTCTATTTGCAATGCTCATTACCGCCATCAGCGTATCCTAGAAGCAGTCCATGATAAATATAACATCTTGTGGAGTTTGGCCATTTTGAATGTGATTTTTTTTTTTTCTTTTCTTTTTTTACATATTTTGTTTTAGCCTGGATTGATTTTTATCTTTGTATATCTGATTCCTTACCCGTTTTTCTTTATCATGTGTTTTCACTCACTTTCATTTTCTTTGCTTTTGGTTTGAATGGACGAGTACCTAAAACATTTTAGTCTTTGCCTTGATGTTTAAATTCCTAATGTAGGCACTTCATTAGCATCAGCTGGCAGCAGGCTGTCTAATTCAAACATGATGTGTACGTCTCAGCTTCCCAGGATCATTAGCATTCCTCATTTTTGGCAGATGCTCACAGCGTTTGGAAACTTTTTTAGCACCGTGTGTATAATATGATTTGGTGGTAGTGGTGCTGGGGAGACTGAAATGTTTAGGTATTCTTGTCACACTCCTCGTTTAATTTAATTTTTTTTTTGGTAGCGTCACTGAGTCCATTGAAGTAAATCAAGTGTAGATGAGTCAAAGGGAGAACAGGAGATCTGTAGCTGTAGCTCAGGAAAGCCAAAAAAAATATTATCCAGGGACAAAGTGCAATGCCGATCCTTTTTGTTCTTGTTTTTATTTTATTATTATTATTATTTGTTTTATTGCTAGTGTCTGTGCAACATGCAACTGTCCAGGTGTGTGAATATTTAAAATGATGTGTGCATGGCTGCTTGTGTGCCTTTTGTTAACCTCTCAAGCCTTGTTGTGTTTACACCTTGTGTACATGCTTTAGCTGTCGGGGCTTATAGGCTTCAACTGGAATGACCATGGAGTTTGTTCCACCGAGAGGGAACGTGCGATTTGGGAAATGCGATTTGCATTTAGAGCAAAGTCTGTCAGCCACACACAAGATGCGTGCACCCAACACACACACACAGACCTGCAGCTCAGCATCCCTGAGCTACGCACAATAATGCCTTTGTCTCTTGCTGACAGCTATTTAAGTAAGAGAGATACACATTCACAAGCACTTCATGATGTAGAGGAGAGCAACTCAATTTTAACAATGCCAGTCTCCTTTCACTTGGTTTGATCTGGTTGTGGAAGCTGTCACAAAAGATAAGCTTCCATTTCTTTCTTTTTTTTTCTTTTTTTCCCTCCACAGTCTGAAATGGGCTTTTATGGGTCATGCCAATCCCCTTCCCATACACCCTGAGGCTATGTTAAAATGGACCACTACGTGAATAAAGATGAAAGTTTCCAGGATTGAGGTCACAGAGTCCTTAAAGCCTTTCTGTTGTTGCACTGAGGGTTCAGTGTCAAAGTTTCATTTCATCCAAACTGACTTCCTTGCGATGTGGGGCTCAGTATGTAAGCATACAGGTAGCAAACTTGGAGTTCAGATCTTGGTCCTCCTTCATGCTAGATGTTATTATCCTTTTAAACTCTTAAAATAACTGGTTTTCAGTACAGTTGCACTTTTGCAAATTATGCCAGTGTCATTTTCATGCATCTTAAATCAAAAATTAGGTGCTTGTTACTGAATAGATGATTATTTTTCTTGTTTTTTGCAGCTTGTTTCTGGTGCAGAAGTATAATTACAGCCTATGCAATACAATCGCATGGGATTGTCCAAGTAATCCTCCGAGGCATGCGTTAATGCGCATCGTCTGATTTGGTCATAGCGTGTTAACCGAGAGATTCCCGCTGATCCAAGTTTGTTTTGTTTTTTTACACAATTCCCCAGCCTTGAAATGAAGCCATGCTGCAGCATTGTGTGGCTGACTAAAACAAACCTCATGTTTCCCTTCATGAATATGAAGAAGTGGTGTTTAGTATGTGCGTGTGCTGATCTGTTAAATGAGACAAGTTTGTCATTATTTGTTTCCCTGCCATGCAATGATTTCTTTTGATCTGTTTTGTGAAATATTCAAACTGTGATTATATTATACATTTGTAGATATGCCATTCTGTAAAATTATGATGAGATGTTTTTAAAAAAGACATAATACTGATTGTAGATGATGTTTGTACATATGGTGTTTTCAGGGAATAAAAAGAGATGAGTCTTAAGTTCATCTTTAATGTCCTGCAGGAGTCTTCAAGTTTTTTTTTTCTTTTTCTTCTTCATGTTGACACTAACATCTATTGTCCTGGTTTCTGTTTATCAGGCACAATGGAGCAATGGAATTAAGCCTAATTGAGGTGACAAAGCGATTTTTGCACGAGGATGACCTCTCTCGCAGCAACTTTTGTCAGCTTTAGGTCCCACTTCAAAAGCAGCAGTGTCAGCAGTGCTTGAGGTCATGCACGTCGCTGTGCCGCTGTCAGTCAAACCAGGCATCCTTTCAGAGGATTTAAACTCCAAACCGCTGTGTCACAGCCATTCCCTACCCTGGAAATGAAAGGAGCTGTTTCTTTTATAAATAAGCTAAAACATGTCCATTCAAAAATAAATGTGAAATTCTTACCTTGTAGTAGCAATTTAGTGCATTCAGACATGCAGGCATGGTCAAGATGGCCTGCTGAAGTTTAAACTGAGCATCAGAATGGAGAAGAAAGGTAATTTAAGTGACTTTGAATATTTTTACAAATCCCACAATTGTATATATTTGTACTGTTGGGAATTTTTTTATCACTTTTATATTGGTATTTACTGCTATTGTTTTTATGTCATGTTCACACACTGAATGAACAGTGAATATGTAAGATTACTGGGGTAAAGGTAAGGCCTGTTATAGTCAATACTCGTATATGCTTGAGACCTTGGTGGTAGGATGCAGGAACATCTTTGGTTACATGACTTTTGTAACCTCATGTTGTATTTTAGGAAGTCTTATGACAGGTAGGCTCTAAAAGTGGAATTCTGTATTTTTGTGACATAGATTAGCAGGGGATAAATTCTAGCTAAGCGGGGATTGCCAAAGGTGTTTTCATAGCAGAGGTTTTAAATGAAAGAAGATCCTTCATTATGACACCTGCCAGAGCTGTTGTAAATCATCAAGGTACCCTGGTGACGTTTGTTTCTTTAGCCCATGTGGGATGAGACTTGGCAGAGCCTCAACGGGTGATCTGTTGGGCTTTAAGTTTCAGGGGTTGAGACTTTATGTAAATTAGGAGGCGTCAAAGGAAAGTGGGCAGTTACCATCAAGGAACAAGGAGACGCTAATAAAAATGACCAACCGTACATTTGCAGGTCATTTCAAGAACCGAAGGGAATGCCATAGTATAGAATGGAATCTAGGAGAAGTGCTTCAGACTTCTCTCTGTTTAACAAATGACCATTGTCTAGGAGCAGTCTGAGAGGTGGAGCAGCATCTCCAAACTGTCTGTGAGGGGAATCAAAGGACAAATTCTTCGAGCAGCTTCAGACCTGTGAGCATTTCATAGTGGACAGTACTTTTACTTATGAAGCACATGAATGTAGGTGAGGAGACCAACAGGAGAGAGAGAAGAAAGCACAGTGAAACATGGCTGGGGGGATATTTAAAAATCTGAGGATGTTTTGGTACTCTGTTCCAAACTGAAGAAGCAGAAGCAACAGCGCTCCATCCTCCATCCTCTTCTTTCTGGTTACAATGGCAAAATTATTTCATGTTTTTTTTCCCCCTTTCCTCTCTTTGCCTTTAAAAGCATGTTCCCTGTGCACTTTCATTTGTTCTTCTGCACCATAAAAATGTACACATAAATAAATTTCTTATTTGCTTAGATTTCAATACAATCGCCAGGAGGAGGGAAACAAAAAAGAACTGTTCTCTCTTGTATATGTGACATTTAAACTTTATTTATGTAACTTCAGTTTAAAACAGCAATTTCCCCAAGCCTCTATAATACTGTGGAGTTCCAGCAATATTATAGAGGAACCCAACAATTCAATGATCCCCTATGAGCAAGCGCTTGGCGACAGTGGGAAGGAAAAACTCCCCTTTGACAGGAAGAAACCTTCGACAGAACCAGGCTCAGGGAGGGGCAGCCATCTGTTGAGACTGTCTTTCTTGTGCATGACTTTTGACATAATATAATCCCATACATCTCCTTTCCTATTGGTGGAAAAATGCACCACATCAAACAATCAAAAAATTATATGGCAATATTTTTGGTTGAGAGCAACTGCTGAAAGTTGTGGGAATGACAGCAGCAAATGAGACATGGTGATACTGATACATATTTGAATATATTATGGTTGTTGGTGTCAATGTATTGGTCTGAGTATTTCAGAAACTACTTGATCTACTGAGATTTTCCCACACAGCCTCTCTAGGGGTTACAGAGAATGGTCTGAAAAAGATATAATAGATATCTTTATAATATAATATCCATTGAGCAGCAGCTCTCTGGTTGAAAATGCCGTGATGATGCCAGAGGTCAGAGGAGAATGGCCAGACTGCTTTGAGCTGACAAGAAGGCAATGGTGTCTAATCTTGTTACAACCAAGGCATGTAGAAGAAGATCTCTGAACACACATGCTGAACCTTAAAGGAGATGGGCTGAAGACCACACCAGGTGCCACTTCTGTAAACTAAGAACAGGAAGCTGAGGCTACAGTTTCGAAACTGGGCAACAGAAGATTGAGAAAATATCTGGTCTGATGAGAATTTTGCTGCAACATTGAGATGTTAGGGTCAGAATTTGGCCTTGTATCAGCTGTCTAAGGTGCTGCTGGTTGTGTAATGGTGTGGTGGGTATTTTCTTGGGACACTTTAAGCCCCATGGTACTGACTGACCATCATTTAAATGTTTGTGAATATAGTTTGAAAGAAGGTGGCTTAACAGGCCTCTTTCTAGCTGATGCACAACATTCACTGTTTTACGTTAAAATTATAAAAGCAGTTTTATTGAACAATACCCTTAGTCATCCTGCTCAGTCTGCTCGCAGCAAAATTTCACATTATGCACATGCTGTCTCATGGTTATGCACATGTGCAGACGCTGAAAAACGCCTACAGAACAACTGAAGACACCCTGTCATTAAAATAATTTAATTCAGGAGCAAAACAAGACATTTGTTTCTTTAGATATTCTTGTCACATAGGGGTGAAAGTTCCTATTTTCCCTGCAGGCACAGTAGCAGGTTCAAATATCCAATTCAGGCGAATGGTTACTGAGAGGCTATTTTTAGCTCATAGATAGTGGATTCTCCTATCAGCTTAGATGACCACCCTTGAATTCATAAAGCATTGCCCATGTCCTTTAGCTGGAGCGCCAACCTTGACAGGAGCTCTCATGGTATAAAGATAACAAGTATATCCTGTCAGTCTGTTTTCTTCACTGTTTTCCACCCCAAATTTAGGGCGACTCCTACAGTAGCTGTAACATTAAGATGAAAAACATCTGAATATAAATGAGTCCTCATAATGACTATTATTACATTCCACTTATTCTCTTTTAACTTAAGTGTTATGTAATTCTATGCACAAAAATAACCCTTTAATTGGGAATATTCATGTATCCATCTGGTCTGTCCTATCTGTAATGCTTTGATTATATGCCACTCTGTGCTCTGCCTCTTCAGATACTTTGTCTCAGTCTAACATGGAAATTTAGACAATTAATTTTCTCCAACAGAGCTGCGCTGCATTAACTGCCTAAATTTTTGTCTTGTTCATTCAGATTTGTAATTGATAAAAAAAGGTCCAGAGCTGCAGGCTTTGGCTAGATCCAAAATGCAGCTACAGTAGTTGCACAACTATTCATTGCTTCACATTAAATTAGAGCTACATATGGAAGTGTCTGGATTTTGTCTTCTGTATGTGGGGCCAGACAAGACAGAGTCAAAGCCTTGGGGTGAGTGATAACTGCAGGGCGTGAGCAAGAAAGGTAGAGATAAACCTTGAGTGTGATGAAGGCTTTTAAATGCCCTGGAGTGTAGTTTCAGAGCTCAGAAGATGCTGTAGTTTCAATCCAGATATTACAAAAAAAAAATTTTTTAATTATAAGGCTCTAATTAATTATAATCACATCCATGGATTCCAGTTGTGTTGGTTTCTGACCCCACAGAAAAAAGGTTGTTCTAATTGGAGCTCATTTTAATGCTTGAAATGAGCTGTTAATGGTGGTAACCAAAAATATTCTACCATTTACACCTTTCACTGTTGTGACTTATTTAAAAGACCGTTTAAGATAAGCACCTGGCACCAGGATGCATTGTGGGAGGAAGGCAAGACAGCGGAGACAGTGTGCTGCTTTGGGCAATGCTCTGCTTGGGTCCTGCCATCCACGTGGATGTTACTTTGACACTTACCACCTAACTAAGCATTGTTGCAGACCTGGTACACCCTTTTATGGAAACAGCATTCCCTGATGGCTGTGGTCTCTTTCAGCAGGATAATGCACCCACCACAAAGCAAAAAAGGTTCAGGAATGGTTTGAGGAACACAACAAAGAATTAAAAAAAAAAACACAGGAAAGTCTGGCTCCTTGGAAACAAAATATAAAGAAATGAGGGGTGACTCAAGACTTTTGCACAGTACTGTAAGTCTCCATAGGTGCAGATGTTTTTTGTTACCTTTGAACAGAAGCACCTGTTTCTTGGTTGTAGCGTATAGTAATGGCATCTTGTGATCTAACCCTCAGTGTCCAAATATTCCTTTAATCATGCTCTCTGTTGGTACAGAATCTCATTCTGGACACTGAATCTCAAGACATCAGACTATGAATCATCAGCTTCTTGGGATTCGAATGTAGGATTTAGTAAAAGGTCAAGACTGAGGCTGGCACAGCAATGAGCAATTTGGAAAGAAAGTCGGAGAAGGCTTTCAGTGCAGCAATCCTTGAAATGTGCCTCATTTCAGGAGAGAAAGCATGAGGACTGGAGGAAATGAAGATGATACTGTACATGCAGTTGTTAATCAGCACATTCATCTATATCTATATGTTTGTATGAAGACATTTTTTATGTGTTTGAAATGAAAGCGAAATGTACCTCAGTCACATTCCCGTTGCAAAAAAATGCTCCTAAAAGCATTTGTGCTGTCATGAGTCTGCTACGCTTGGTTTATAATTTCCATAAGTGAGTCCATTCATATTATGAAAGTTGAACACAAATGCTGACCATGGCTGACCACCTTCACCCAATCTTTATGCAAGCCGCAATCACCACAAGATGAAGCCCAGCAGATGGCGACCACAACGTGCCAAGTTCACATGGGGAATCCAAACAGATGGACACATGAAGTGTAGCACCTGCTTTTGGCAAAGGCACCTCGACATGTACAGCTTGAGTTAGAGTGGAAATAAATTGCAGGGGATTTCAATCGTTCAGGGTCGAAGGGCTTTGATTAGCCAACAGAAGTTGAATTTTTATCAATGTTTTGCATCAGAGAGACGTGTGCCAGCTACGGGGTCTCTATGAGTTCACTTTGAACACTTTGTACGGGTTTGTTCGGTGGACTTCGAAAAAAAACAATAAAATTATTTTAAAGTGGTACACTTTCATGCTCCTGTTGCATAAATTTAGTATATCTGTTTTTTGGGTTTGATAAGGCTGTAATAATCAGCAATCAGCAATAATTATCTCCAGGTGCTGACATTTCTTGCTTTCAGAAATTGCTGTTTTGTTTTTCTTACTCAAAGACTGAAACAGCCTCCCCTGGAACACCACCTCCTGATGAAAATGAGCATTTGCATTAGCATTTTACAGTACACTGTTTCTGTTGGATCTATTATGGAGAGGGTGCTTACTGAAAAACATCATGAAGCAAATGTACATGTACATCAGCATAAATACACTGCTAGCATTAAGAAAAAGAGATGGTCATTAAGATTCAAAAAGATGCTCTGAATGATTTTTGATATTAGTCTTGGTCTTTAATCAAGAGCAGATGGCTGTAGGAGGTGGTTGGCACTGACAATATTCATAATCTGGACAAGAGTCCATGTAATAAGGAGATAAAGCTTCACATCTGTTGCCCAAGAGGATCTGAATGAACTCAAGACACTCCTTAGAAGGTTCACTGCAGTGTTGATGAAGTGGATTTTAAGGTCATGGAAAATGTTCTTACAAAATATCACCATATTTCAGAGACTATAAATAAACAAAAGGTTGAGCACAGTCAAAGCCAATGCAGTTAAAGAAATATTTTCTCATTTTAGGAAATATACCTACAGTTACAGTACTGTGCAAAAGTCTTCATCTGCCCTTTATTTATTTATTTTTTTTGTATTTTGTTTCCAAGGAGACAGGCTTTCTTTCAGTTTTATCTTGAGCAATAGTTCTCCAGGCTTTTTTTCAAACTTTTTCTTGGGACATTGGCTGCTTTTTCACTCATTTTAGCGTAGTCCTTGTACATTGACCATTTTCAGAGGAATGTTCTTTTGTTCAGCCACTGAACAGTGGCCTATAAACCATTCAAGCATAAAAAAGGCACCTGACTCAAGGAATGAACCAGTTTCGGGTCTATACATAGCAGACAACTTAGTAAAGAATCAATTTTGTATCTTTGTTACAAGCAGCCTGTTGCAAAACCACATAATTTGTTCCCATTTCTTTAGTTGAATATATATATATATTTTTTTAATGCCAAAAAAACACAGTTTGACAGGCATAATTTAGTCATTTTGCACCAATGAGGTGATTCCCAAAGAGCTATTAGCCAAAAACCTGTGCAGTGTGTTCTAAAAAAGACTGAGGGAACTGGACAAGTGGAGCACAAAAGATGTGACCTAACATATCTACAGCACATGAATAGTATCTGAAAGTCATGTCCTTAAGAAATTGAAAAAAAAATCCAGCAAAGGAACTGAGATGCATCTGGCCCTTCAGTTGATTGATCTAGTGTTCACTGAAGACTCATCAGAAATGGTCTCAGTGGAAGGGTGACTGTCAAGCATTCTTAAGGAAGGGAAACAGGGAGAAAAGGCTGAGGGATGCCAAACTGCCCAAGAAAATCATTAGCAGCAGGTCTTATCAATATGTATATATCCTGTATATATCAATATTATTATCAATATGTACAGAGAAGCTCCAAATATTATACCAAATATTGAATTTCAAGTTTGTTATTGTACAAACTCTGTTTTTGCCTTTCATATGGTATTTCCATTAATGTTTGCATGTGTTTGAATAAATTGCTGCAGCTATTTCTCATTTTTCCTACCAAAATATAAAGAAGTGAGGGGTGGCTCAAGGCTTTTGCACAGTAGTACAGATCCAGGTGGATCCCTTGTTTTTTCAGGACTGATACCAAATTGTTGATTTGGTCTGTCCTAAAGTTTTTACTATAATACTTATTTTTAGTTTTTTATTCTAATGATGGCCTTTTTCACTTACTTCAATATCTCTCTGGACCTCATATTGGGAGTTTCAATTAAGAGCTAAACTGATTGTCAATGAATGGTCCAATAACCTTTGATTCTCTGAAAATGGGGGACAGTGTATTAAAATGGCTGTAATTCCTAAACACTTAGTGCAAAACTTAAACTCCTTGAATCAAAGCTGAAAGTCTGCATTTCAGTCACATTTAGATTGTTTAATTTAAAATTCCCCATAGTGAGACAAAATTACAAAAATTGTGTAATTGTTCAAAAATGTAACAACCTAAGTCTATTCAATTGGGCTGTGTTACAGTAGGCCATGAGTCTGGATCCTGGATGAGCCCCCAAATGTGTTACAGCCTGTAAATCCATGGTTCCCAGAAACATATGTATAAATCAAAACAAAAAACCCCAAAAGAAAACAAGTTTAACAACACAAAATAATCACTCCCCTCAACACACACACACACACACACACACACACACACACACACACCAAACCATAAACAAAAATATAAGCAAAAAAACAAAAAACATAAGCAAAGCCCAAACTCAAATGAGGCCAGTGGATTCATACCCCAAAACTAGGCTAAGTTCACACTGCAGCCTGAAGTGACCCAATTCTGATTTTTTTGCCCTCATGCGATCTTTTCATGACAGTCTGAACAACACAGATCTGATTTTTTCAAATGCGACCCAGGCCACTTGGATATGTGTTCCTAAATATGTATCAGTTTTTTCATTTAATCCTCAGCAAGAAAGCAAATTATTTACCAAAATATTGAGTATTGCGTTTCTTGCACCCATCTACAGCCAGTGATTTTGCAGTAGTAACATAGGAGTCTTTAGGTGTTGCACAGGGGCATGGATTGTAGGAATATGGGGATTTCATGGGGATGTTATTCAATTTCTTGTTAAATACCCCCCATATTCCACAAATTATGTATAAGATGTAATGGAACACAGTGCAATTAAGAACGTTTACAAGTAAAACCCAGTGTTTAACCCTGATCTTGGCTTATAACAGTTAAATATATTACACACCAACCTGGACTAGAGAGAGACGTGTGGGTAAATCACTGGTAGTCATATTTCTGAATGTAAACGCCATATGGAGTTATAACCCCTGCTTGTACAGAGGTCATGTTGATATCGCTTTATCTACTTTGACTTGGAGCAGACAAAATGTCTGCTGATACCCATGCAATTTGAAACAATTACTCTTAAAACCACTGATTAGCTTCTCCATCTGTGGGCCCACAGCTAATCTGCCCAAATGCAAACTTCCTGCCAAACAAACAAATGCTTAATAATGAAGCAGATCTTTGCCAGGAGGCCATCACTGATGCTGGCTGCACTGATGTTGTTATTCGTTTTCTAAAAGCTGGGTCTCATTCACACTCATTAGTTCAGCCAATCATATCTAAACATTGTTCATTAGCCAGAACAGCTGAGCTCAGGTCCATTCAGTTTTTCCGGCCTAATTGAAATGTACAGCTCTAGCCCTTTTGAGAGAGGATCATTAGCACGACACGTCATGCTAATGCATTTAAAAGACGTCCAGCTTAAGGGCTGATTAATATTCCCCAGAAAGAACTGCAAATCTCTCCTGTAAGAGCCACTTCATAACACCAGCTGCTGTGGTGTTTACTAAAATATTTTCTATAGGCTTTCAGAGTATGGCTCAAGGAAACTGGAACCATCAAACAACTTGCTGGAGAGGCGGTTAACCTTCTGAGTAAGAACTTAAAACATTTGGGGACATCAAAGGGAGACACATAAAATACCCCCTACTGTAAATTTTGCAGTAACACCTACCTCAACTTATGTTTTAAAGTGGCTCCCCACTAATTTTACAATGAAAGCTCAGTACTTCTCTGCCTCAGAAAATAGCTATGCAATGCATTTTTGTAGCCCTATAGTTTTTTTCAAGGTCTGAAAAAAACAACCTGGGTGTCACAGTGATGTCATCAGGATTTTCTGGGCTTGGGTTTGAAACTCAGCATGGTTATAGGTTAAGCTACAGCTGCTGGGCTTTCAAGAAAATGTAAAAAAAATAAAATAAAAAAATAGATGAGATGCTGCTTTCATGTTCACCATTGTCTCTAAACTCTCTCTCTGATGAACCTCCAACCCCATCCCACATGTACCCTCCACCCACCCACCCACACATTGTTGGTTTTTAAAACAGGCTTGTATGCAAACCACAATCACAGCAAATAAACACATCAAGACATAAAATATCAGGGGCAGAAGCCCATAAAAATCCCAACAACAAATGGGCATGGTTACTAGTGCAATTTGATTAGAATATGATGTGATAACACTGGAATTAAGAGAAACAGTGTTTCTTTTGCAGACTGAAGACAGTTTTATAGCCCCCAGCAAAAAAAGCCCAGGTTAAAGGTCTTGTAAAAAAAAAAAGAAAAAAAAAAGGTGAACTTAATTTAGATGCATCGGTTTCAGCATCCTGGTTTTATGCATACACGCACAGGGTCATGGATTAGCTGGAAACTTTAATAGAATAGAGCCACAGTAACAGTAACACCTGTGCTTTTCCAGTTACTAGTTATGTGTGCTGTGAAAGGGGTTCACCTAACCCCAGGCCCGATTGTTTCCTCTGACAGCTGTGAACTGAGCTTGCAATATTTTTAATACCCATGAGTGGGCTTTAATGAAACATGTAAACAAAACCCTATTCATCCCTACAACATTAAAGTGTATAAGGAGCATTGTTTATGAGTCGGATTTCGTGTCTCCCTTCTCCACAGTGGCCAATCAGATTCCTCTTCTTCTCAGCAGTCCCAGCAGCACAACAGCATCTGACATCACGCCAATTCACAAAATCCTGCAAAGCATCGTTTACCTCTGGGTGCCATGCTGTTTAATCACAAAATTTTGCTCTTATTATTCTGTTTGTAAAATGTTTGTGAACGAACAGAATACAAAACATGATTACATTTCAATCCCTTCTCCTTGCGCATTTAAAATTCCTGCAGCTTTCTTTCTAACCATTAACAGAATACAATAAAAAAAGGGGGGGTGTTAAGAGTAATAAACACCAAAACTTATTTTTATTTTCACAGACATTAACACACCACCTCACAACAGCATGTAAAGCCAAAGACAAAGAGAGAGGCTCAAATTCTTCGTGGGTACTAAACAGCACATTATGTACAACGGGCATTAGAATCCGCCCCACAATTACTTGTTTAGTTGTAAAAGACAGCGCGGAATAAATAAGCTATTTTACACGAATGTTTAATATAAACAAATACCTGTCGTACAAATTGCACTTGCCGATGGCTGTGAGGTAAAAGACTTCGCGAGCTCTACATGACTGCAGTACAAGTCACTCCGACAAATGCTTTGCTATCGTCCAGTGCCTTTAAATAACAGTTTCTTATAGTGCGCCTGAACCTGTAACAGGATTTATCACAGAAGCTTTGCATTCCACCAAATCTTAGGTTAGATTTTAGGTTGGACGGGCTATAATTGGGTAAATTTGATAATCTCTTTCACACTAAACCGACTCTGCGCCTGGAGATGGTTGCGCATTTTGAAAAGAAAATATATCCCAATGCCTTATAAAAAATGTCTTTCAAATACGTTTCTAGTAATTTCACCTGGTGTGTGAGCAAAAATGATTCAGTTTTAAATGGCCCCATCTAAATGATCAGATATGGCTCTTGCACACACCTTCTCCAAAAGACACTCGCCCGTTTAATCACATTTCCTTTTTTCTTTCTCCAGGTGGTTGTAATCCGCGCTAACCAAAAGTTGAACTTTTTCCACCTCACAGCTGTGATTCGGAGTGAGACAGCTTTCCGGTCCCCAAGCTACTGTCACTGTTGTCCAAGCCGGCGCAATCTGACCACATTCCCAGCGTCCCGGGCTCCAGAGAGGACACGAACCCGCCCGAACATCGGGACAGGTCGCAGGAGCTGATGTGCAGCCTGCGGTCAGCTTGCCTCGGGCAGCATAGCAGCCTTTTGAAAGCCTTCCTGAAATCTGGGCTTCGGCAGTAGATGATAGGGTTAAAGGCAGAGTTCACGTACCCCAGCCAGTTCAGGAAAACGAAAAGGTCCTTGTCCACCACCTCTGCGCAAAACACCCTCACGACGTTAACTATGAAGAAGGGAAGCCAGCATAGCGTGAACGTCCCCGATGATGATGCCAAGCGTTTTAAGCGCTTTTCTCGCTCCTGAGCGCCAGGATCTTAGACGGCCTCTTCTTGCACTTGGAGGTCAGTCCGGTTAAGGTGTTGTGAAACCTGCCCTCGCACTTGTCGATTTTCCTCAGCTGCTTTTTCGCCTCTCTGTACACGCGGGCGTAAACAAATATCATGACAAGGAGAGGAATGTAAAAAGATATGATGGATGAGGAGATGGCGTATGCTCTGTTGGTGACAAAGTCGCAACATTCAGGGTCTTCATAGCAGGCTGTGTCCACGCTGTCCCGAGACCAGTGCATCAGGATAGGCAAGAAGGAGACCAGCGCAGAGATCGCCCAGACCACACACACCACCGCTTTGGCCCGGGATTTTGTTAACAAGCTTTGATAGCGGAAAGGTGATGTGATGGCCACATACCTGTCTATGGCGATAACGCACAGAGTCTCGATGCTGGCGGTCACGCAGAGAACATCCACGGAGATCCAGAACTCACAGAAAAAGGAGCCATACAGCCACGAACCGCGCACGGCGAGCGCTGCGCCAAATGGCACAACTAACAACCCCATAATGAGGTCTGCGCTCGCCAGCGACACGATGAACACATTGGTGAGCGTCTGCAGTCTCTGCGTCCTGGCTATGGCTACGATGACCAAGATATTTCCGAACACAATGGATAGGACAATCAAACCCATGACCAGACTCATCCCTGCCATCCACTGCTCAGACGCAGCTGCAGCGGAGCCGGGTGCGTCGGACGCCTCGCTCCCCGTGCCATTCTGGAAGTTCACTGGCGAGGAAGCACCACCACCGTCCCCCATGACGGGCTGCTGGGCTGTGAGTGCGACCAGGTCGAGATCATCAAGGCTGCGCTAACGAGCCTTTCCAGTCTGTAGTTCTACTCCCATTGCGCGCCAACTCCATCTGGAGCGCCTCTCGAGTCCTCAGCCTGCGTTTGCTGCCGAACCGGGCAGCAAAGCACGCGGTGACATCATTGCTCCTCACGACCAATCAGGCAGCTCAGCGGACAAACGGTCCCAGCACTGAAGTTGTGGAAGCAAACAACACCTGAACCTCAAAATGATACTCACTCTCCTTTTAAAAAAAAAGAAAGTCTTCATTAGTTCATGCGCGTGAATTAAGTAACCAAACTTTTGTTAAGCAAGAGGGAACTTTTTTTTTTGGCAAGCAGCTCTTTAGTCACATCAAACCTCACGCCTGAAACTCTCTATAAATGTTATTGGTCAAAAATCTTCTAGGCTATGGAAACATGATGAACTAAATATGGAAGTCCACCAGGATATGAACCACAGGGATTTCTCTGTTTTCATCACTTGCCACCACAAACAAAATATGCTTTTCCACTTGTCCATTTTATATTTTTATCGTTAAGAATACATTCCACGGGCATGAGGTCAGGCCTGAGTCTAGTCCTTCTTACACAGCAGCTGTATTATGGTAAACTTCTTATCTTCAATCACAAGTACAGAAAGCTATAAAACAGGGGCTGACTCACAGCTATTCATTCCATGCACCATTGCAGAGATAAACATTCCAGGTCAGTTCCAGGTCATTAAAATGATTTTTCTGACCTACACCTGAACTAGATTTTAAAATATAGCAGAGTTGGCTGATGGACAAATCTAGTGCGCAGCCTAGTTCAATCAAAAATATGTTTCAAAAAAGAAAAGAAGGTCTGCAAAACAAAGAAAACAGCAAGGTGGTCACATTAAAGGATATTTTCAGAGAATTTTCTTATCCAACGATGCCAAAGAATTGATTCCATGGACCTCATAAGAAAAAATACATACTTTGGATAAATACTGTTTCATCTTCTAATTCAGAGTTCATACAATAATCAAAAAGCATTTTGTAAATATTGCCATCTCATGATTACAGGCAAGCCTTTCTAATGAAAACTTCACTGATAGCGCTGTACATTGCCCTTTACTTTATGAAAAAGGGCTGCAAAGGATCAGCCCTCATAGATGATAAGCAGTTTATTTATATGCAAGTGAGTTGCCAGTATGGAGACATTACACCCTAAATAATTTATGATTTGAGCTAAGTGGCAGGAGTTACACTGTACATTTTAAAGGACTAACCCACTGTTGGTATTCATCTTTAAGTATGACTTAAATATGACTGTATTAGGCCAACAAAAGTACACCTGTCTACCAAGGGTGCATTAAACAAAACTAGTTTTAGGCTTATAAAAATGTTGTTGTTCTCTGTCTAAAAGTCTTTGGTCAGTTTTTAAACAGAAGAAATTATTTTTTAGATGTTTTCATCACAGAAAAAGTGCCATTAAATGCTTCCTGACGTTGCTGATGCTTTAGCTCCTCTTCGGGGCCACATTTATAGCATTTGCACCTCTTTGCTTTCAGAATTTCATGCAGCAGCTCGCTTACTTTCATAAAAATATTCTCATGGAAATGCTCTTGAGCGCTAAACGGCAGCTACCTCCCACGTATCATCTTGCAAGCTTTGAATGCTGGACTAAAGAGAAGTGGTGCAGGTTCAGCTTTGGTTGATCTCATGTGTTGACACCGGCACGGAGTCAAAGGTCAAAGTTAATTTCATTATTTGAAGTGCTGGTTTCCCGTTTATAGATCGCGATTGAGAGTCTCTGCAGAGGAAGACAAACTGTTCAGGTGATGCTTGCAGAACGTTTTTAGCAGCGCTGCTCATCATAAAACCTGCTTTTTGAGTGAACATTCCTCAAACACTGCAGGCTGGAAATACGGTAGTAATATTTTATCTCTTACAGTGATATGATCTTAATGGAGCCCACTCAGCCAGAATGAATGGTGACTAAATGTTTCTGCAGTAAAATCGGTGGAGAAACTGAGATTTTCTCCTTTGGTAAACCCCCGTGTCCCAAACACCCTGGCAATATTAAATCAGTCACTTCGTTTTGAAGTCACCTTTTATGAGCAATTAATTCAATAACAATCAACCAGTGTCAGCTTCATGCACCCTGTGAGTGTCATAAGAGGCACATGGCTTTCAAGCCCCTGAGAAAGCTTTTAAAAGCCTTTTTTGTGCTGGTGAAAGGCACTCTGTGCTGGTGGAAGCTCTTATCTGATCACTTGCATTCGCAATCCTTACTTGAGGGATGTTCTCGCAGTTAAATTAATATTCATTTTAATATGTTATATCACCACATGGGCCACCGAAAGGCAAGCAAGAGAAGAGGTGGCACCTTCAATAACCCGAGTGCCTCATCTTATCCCTGTACTGTGTTGATGTTTTCAGTTTGGCAAATGTTAACTGAGATTATGTGTGTGCGTGTGTGTGAGTGGCCTATGACAGCAGGCTGAATAACACAGGGTTAATGATGCTGCCAGAAAGACAGCGAGGAAAGCAGCTGAGGGGACAGAGGGATAAAACAGCAGGAAAAGACTCAGAGTGAGTGAGTCAGGAGGCCAATAATAGCTCCCCTTCTTAAGTAACCATGTTATTGTCATGTTTATCCATCTATATTAAAGTATCTTTTTAAAGACGGATTCACTTGCTTTTATTTCTTATTTATCCTTGAGTTTGAGACGCAATACCGTTTACTTGTGCAAAATTGTAATGATTCAAGATCGTGGAATTTATTTTCACATAAAAACCACACATAAAAGAATCACAAGATGACAGTTTACGCTGGTGATATCCATACCACATTCCACCTCAAGTCTGGGATTTTGTAAAACAGTGATATTCCTCCTTCAGTACAGTCTATAAAAGGCCTTTCAAGCTATTCAAAGAAAGGACCGTTTTAAAATAGTATTTTGCAGCTCATCCCGTGCCCAGGGTGCATGAAACAAGAAAGCACTTTCACAAAGCCCTGAGTGCACCCTGGGGACAGAAGAGTTTCAAGTTGTAGATCTAGAGCTACAGCTCCTGGCATGATAGGATAAAAGGATGGAGATAAAAGTATGCAGCTTATCTATCAATGTCTTTTTTAATAAACTGCAACACGTGTATTTATTCTCCTCTGGTATGGAGCATCCTATAAAGTGCAATGGAGCGCCCAATAATGTCACAGATCCCTGAAAATGCAATAAAATTTTCAGTTAAACTGATAAAAACACATAATATTCTGATTTTTACTAATGTTATAATGCCTTTCAGATGGGTCCCTATTTTTTAAAACTCTGTATAATTTTTTTTTTTATAGATGATGTAGTTATGTACAAACCTGTTTCCAAAATGGTTTTCAATATGTGACATGTCAATGTAAACAAAAATTTGTGTGCACAGACACACTGTACAGGAAGGGTCAGAGCCGGCTTTATTTCTCGAGGAGATTGGAGTCCTTCAACATCTGCAGAAAACTCTTGCAGATGTTCTACCAATCTATAGTTGCCAGCATTCTCTTCTATGCAGTGTTGTGCTGAGGAGGCAGAATCAGGAAGGGAGAGACGCGCTGAGGCTGGATAAGTTGGTCAGGCGGGCTGGGTCAGTGGTGGGAGTGGAGCTCGACTCTCTGACAACAGTGGCAGAGAGAAGGACATTGGACAAACTGCTCTCTATCATGGGCACTGACAGTCACCCATTACACACCACTATAATGAAACAGAGGAGAATGTTCAGTGGAAGGCTGCTCTCAGAACAGAACTGTTCAATGGACAGAAGCAATACGTAACTGAACGAAAGGCCACAACATAA
>JAMQGT020007658.1:0-41215 GCA_024447675.2 Pterophyllum scalare | reverse complement strand
GTGTTATGTCCTCTACTTCGTTCAGTTACGTATTGCTAGCTTTGGCAGTGACAGTCAAATTTAAAATGCTCTGGACGTGGATAGAAGGATTTTGGATAGAATTTGAGCCCAGGCTTGCATACTGTACACAGATCTCTTGTAGCTGAGGAGCTGAATACCACTGATCAGACCAGCCAAAACTACAACCATAGTAAGAGGACAATGTATGGGAATGTCTCAGTTTCAATTTATTAGAAGACATATGCTTTTGAATGCTCTGAATATTTTAAATGTGAACTCCTTTTCTACTGCCTGCTATGTTGAAGCTATAAATAGTATGCATATGATGAACTTTTTTTACTTGACAAAAAAGGAGAGATTTTCATTAAAAGAGCTTTTGTCTATGAAACCGCAGAGTGACTTGTGTCATTTTTGTTGTCTGTTTTCATTTTAACATCAAGCTCAGAAGATAACATTACAGTCATTTTAACACTGGGACTCTATGAAGCTTGACTCATTTTTGGAGCCATCCTCTCTCTCTCTCTTTCTCTGTCTCTCTGTGTGTATATATATATATATATATTCCCCACTCACCCTGTGGGTGTGTCCTCTGCCAAGATCGGTACCTCTACCAGAGGCCTGGGAGCTTGAGGGTCCTGCACAGTATCTTAGCTGTTCCCCAGGACTGCGCTCTTCTGGACAGAGATCTTGGATGTCGTTCCTGAAATCTGCTGGAGCCACTCTCCCAGGTTGGTGGTCACTGCTTCCGCTAGTGTTCAGATTACCACAGGGACCACTGTTACCTTCACCTTCCGCACCCTCTCTAGGGAGCAGTACCCTCCAGAAAAGACAAATAAAAGCTAAGATCAAGGCAGCACAGAGGAGTTGGCTAGCTATCATAACTGAAGAAAGGTGCAATGAAGACAGGGGTTCAGCCTTGGCTAACCACTTGGAGAGGTATAACAGAGACATAGAGAATAAATCAGATGTACCCACTGAGGTCTGTTCTATCTCAGTGGCAGGGGAACAATGTTGAACAAGCACCCCCACCAAGGCAGGAGATGAAGAAAAACTGGAAGAGTATGGGAGAAGGCTATAACACACAACACCAATGCTCAGTGGCTAGTAGATCTAAAAGCAGACCACAGTGACCTTCATCAACAGGCTCCAGTAACCATAAGAGTAGCAGACATTCAAGCAGTAAGAGTTGACAGCACCAAGCCCTGACATGATTCACATCTGCTGGCTGAAAAAACTAATTGCACTCGATTTGTGCTACCAGGCTTAGTGCTCAGCATCATCTGCAAAACAATGAAAATGTATGCAATGCTTTCTAATAATACTGGCTAAGGGATGCATGTTGAGTGTAAATAAAATTGGTCCTAGCACAGAACCAGTATAGCAGTGTAGACCACAATGTAGCTATCTTATAAGGTCCATGAGAACATCAGGAAGATAGTCACACCTAAACACATGCTTAGTGAATACCTCAGGCAGCAGAAACCTGAGAAAGAAGAGGAGCAAGAACAGGAACTGTCATGGAAGGACAGGGCCCTGCACAGCATGTACCACCAACAGATAGAAAAAGTGGCTGATATCAAAAAGTCCTACCAATGGCTGAGCTGGGCTAAAAGCCAGCATAGAGGCACTGACCATGGCACAGAAACAAGCTTTAAGCAAGATATATAGAGGCTGGGGTCTACCACACCAGGTGCAGAGATGCCCCTGAGACAGTCTAGCACATAACAGCAGGCTGCAAGATGCTAGCAGGCAGGGCATACATGGAACGCCATAACTAAGTGGCTGACATAGTATGCAGGAACATCTGTGTGAAGAATGGCCTGGAAGTTCCAAGATCAAAATGAGAATGACAGAGCTAACATTTCAGATACAGACAGACAAACTGGTGCTGGCGAACCAACCCGACATAGTGGCAGTGGACAAGCAGTGGAAGAAAGCTGAAGTGATAGACATAGCAATACCAATTAATAGCAACATCAGGACGAAGGAACACAAGAAGCTCTCTTGAGAAATCCCAAGAGCTGAGAAAAGAGCTAGAGAGGATGTGGAAGGTGACGGCAGCAGGGACCCCCAAACTGGGAGAATGACTCCAGCAGATTCCAGGAACGACATCAGAGATCCCTGTCCAGAAGAATGCAGTCATGAAACATCTAAAATATGGCGCATTACCCTCAAGCTCCCACCCCCAGGGTGAGGGGGAATTTTTCTTAATATATTGTTTGATATTATTTGTACTATTAGATTTGTAAAACTTGAGCTCTTATGTTTTTCCATTAGACTTTGCAACCCCAGAATCTTCACCAGCTGATCATGCTAAGTTCTGCTGGCCAGAGCAGAGCAGCAGAAACACTAGTGTAGAAATAATGGCATGGGAATGTTAGCTGTTTGGACAAAAAGATGGACGATCTCAGTGAGCTGATTAAGAGCCGAGTGAGCAGTGGAGCATGATTGGTTTCATGGATCGTTGCAGCATTTTAGTGACATGTTGCCACACTCACATGTACCAAGCGTACCCCAGCGTGTTGGTAAAAGGCCTTTTTGGGACAGACAGGGATTTTAATCTGAATGGTAGGAAGAAATGTAGAGAGATTTTGCCAGGAATTATAATAACAAAAAAACAGTGTGATTGCAGACATGTTATTGCAAAGAATTGTTTTTGTGGCCTGAATATTGATCTGTTGGAATACATCCATATTAGTCACAGAGGGAATTTGTCATTGCTTTTGCAGTTTGAATGTAGTTTGAATCAACACACTGTTTTGATTCCTCCATCGGTTGATGCAGACTGTGGCTGTGGTGAATGGATAAGGATGACTGACCTCAGTCTAACTGGGCATGCAGCTGAACACTTAGACTAATATCAGTTTGAGTTCCACCGACACAAGCACAGATACAGAAAATCTGTATCGCCTCATACCACGATACCTGCATTTATTTTTATTTTATGTTTTAGCTCCTTTTTTTTTTCATCCTCCAGTGCAATATAAAGCGGGAGGATATTGTCATCACGCATCCATCTGTCCGTCTGTGTGTGAGGCTTTACCTTTTTGGTCTACAGACTCCAAAACAAACAAGGAGGAGAGCCATGTAATTTAGAATATGTGTTTTTTACTCTTCAAAGATGTGCAACACAATTTTCATATTCCTGGATTAGTTTAGTACACTTTGGCTGTATTTATCCTAAGTGGAGAGTAAACAACATGGAGGATTTCAGACTGCTAATGCTATGATAATATATGCTAATCATATGCAGCCTTTTTCTCATGCCTGATCGGCTTAGCCTATGTTATCATCATGCGATCATATTGTACTGGGTGACTGTCTATACCTATTTTACCATTATTGACTGAAATGGAGAAAATGGGGAATCCCCATATCTAGAAACTGGCCTATATCACTGAACAGCTGTCAGTAGTAAGACTGAGAGAAACTGAGGAATCCCAAATTTGTGAGTAAAGAGCCAGTCTGTTTATAGTAACATCAGTTCTAGGCTGCAGCCTTATTGATTACCCCGTGATGCCAGCTTCTGATTGGCTGAGCATTGTCTAACATGTTGGTCAGGGATGACTCATGGCCATAAATAGTACAGACTATGACTCACCAATCAAATACTAGTTGTCATTGCCATAATGACATAAAATACATAAAAACACATTGTTCATTAGTTAGTTATGAATATAAAATACCATCACAAAACAAAGAAGCCACACATTTTGTCTTAAAAGTCACACTTAACTACAACATCTCTCTGTCTGCTTCGGTGAGTAAATACAGTAGATTTAATAATAAATAAATAACTGCACACTGTAACGTGTGCCTCAGATTAAACAGGGGACTGGTATCTTTGTGTGTGTGTCTCCTTGTTTCATGTGTGAACACTGCTGCTTGACTAATCTGTCTTCATTAGCGAGATGGGTCCTGAGTGACTGGTGTCCTTTTGCCCTTTAGCTCAGTGTTGCAGTCTCAGAAGCAGAATAAACACCCCCGACAGCAATTCACAAAGAAACTGAGTTGAATTAGAAAGGTGAGTCAAAGTCAAACATGCACCAGCAGCTCTCGCCTACAGAAAAGATACTGGCCTAAACAAATTAGTCCGAAACAGGCTGTGTGCTGTGGAATGGCGGCTGGGGGAGACAAACAGCAAAAGATACCAGGAAAGAGAAGAAAAGGCAAAAGACAAGGTAACCTTTTTTTTTCTATTACACTAAAAATAGGATACTGTACCTGGCAGCAAAGGAGCTCTTAAATAAATGAACCCAACTCCCCAGTGTGCCTTTAAGGGGGCACAATGCCAAGCCTATTGTTACTACTTTAATGGTGTTTATTGATTAGGTGCACATTTACATCAAGGTGAACTCTTGGAGCTACTCTAAAGCGGACCTTATATTGTGTCTTTCTCCTGTTTTCTGGCAACAGTAAAAGGTTTCTGATTTCATGACAGGAGAAACTCTGACATGATGATGATGATGATGATGATGATGATGATGAGCAATACAGGCAAGAGCGGGGGATGTGAAGGCTTGGAAAGAGTACAACAGGAGAAAAGCAGTAAAATGTGGCACAACTGAAGCAAAAAAAAGCAGCAGGGGGCAAGAAAGTAGCAGTAGCCGCAAATGGCTCCCCTAGAGGCTCATAACCTGTGGACAGTTTTCCCTCTGTATCTTATTTGAGCGAAGTGCTGATCAAGCAAGGCTCTGCCCTATACAGGTTGACCCTGATGCTAACTGGCACATTGAGAAAGCCACTCTGATACATCTTTTCTTCGCTGCTACAACCCCAGAGGGTCAGAAACTTGCAGCCAACACTGGATGAAAGAAAAAAACAACACGACCAAGCTCTGAACAAATGAAGCTGAAGTAAACTGACAGATATTCAGTCCAGTGTAAGAAATTGTCCGGCCCGTCTCTACGTGTTCCTCTCGGATTCTCTCTGCTGGAGAGAGGGCTGCTGTGACTTTGCAGCAAAGCTTGCTCGCTCGCTCGGGCAGTGCTTCACCAGATCGGTGCTCTCTCTCTCTCTGCCAGCACCCTAATCGAGTTCTCTATAGTCTGTCACATTGTGTACAAACAGCAATGCTGCAGGTGATACAGAAGAGCTACAGAGTTGCCACTAGTACAACCGCAGGAATTACTCGGTACAAAAACAGGATGTTGCAGTGTTAGGCGGCGAGTCAGTTTACATCTGCAGGTGTGACTCACTCTGCCAAATTTCCTTCTAATATTTATGGACATGTGAGTGAGGTCTGAATCATTATCTATGACTCCAAAACACAAACCCTAACCCTAATGCTGTTTATATTATTATTATTATTATTATTATTATTATTATTATTATTATTATTATTATTATTATTATTATTATTATTATTATTATTATTATTATTATTATTATCCCAACTGACACATTTAAAAGGAGTCAGTTGAGGTGGCTCGGGCATCTGATTAGGACGCCTCCTGGGCGCCTCTTGGGTGAGGAGTTCCGGGCACGTCCTATCAGGAGGAGGCTCCGGGGTAGACCCAGGACACGCTGGAGAGATTATATCTCTCGGCTGGCCTGGGAACACCTTGGGGTCCCTCGGGATGAGCTGAAGTATTTCTTTTCTTTTTTTTTACCTTTCTTCAAAATATTGGGTTAGGGTAGGGTTCCGGTTTGGGTTCTTACTTATGATGACTTGGACCTCAAGTCTAAGGTTAAATGCACAGTGATGGGGTTTTTTTTATACAATATTTGCTTTCTAGAAAAGCACAATGTATTTTAGTGCTCATTACAGTGTAGCAAAAACACCTTATTTGCCTTATTTGTTTAAAGCCTTATTTGCACAGGTTGAGAAGCAGATCCACACAAATGTTTGGCACCATATCGACAGCACCAACACTCAAGACGTCTTGCTAATAAATAAAAGAATCTGTATGTGCGTCTGTGACTGTGCGTTCTTTGTCTATCTGGACAACCATTGATCTAACTGCCTTCAGTCTGCAGTTGTACTGCTTGGATCCCGAGTGCAGTGTCATGTATTCTCTTTGTGAGACTACTGTTCTGTAGCTTACTGTAGGATTTATGGGAATGTGCTGATGTCTGTTGCAATGCTCAGCAGCTACGCAAAGAGAGAGCTGAGAATTCAACCAATAACGAGGCCACACATGACTGCATGCAGCCCTCCAAAAACCAGCATATAAAGTTCTATAAAGCAATGATGGTACAAGTGAGCTTGAGCCGCAGCTGGTTATAAATATGGTTTGAACAGGCAGAAGAAAGAAAAAGAATCAAATTCAAAAAATCACGCATGAAAACTACACACAAGCTCTTGTGTCATTATAACATGTTCTCCATAACAGGTGCAAAGCGACACACTGCCAGTGTACTGCCATGCTGGGTGCTTAACAACAAAGGAAACAAATAGCTCATGAGCAAGGGTCTTTCAATATAAAACAGGAAGTAAAGTGATGGACAAAGACTACCAGATAAAAATACACAACCTGCGGAAACACAAAGAAAAGGAAAACTCACAAAGGGCAAGACATTTAGAGTAACTTCAGCATGAAGGAAAAGCTTATATAAAACCCACCCAACAGTGGGTGGTCTGTACCTATATATATTTATTTATTTATTTCACCTTCAATGAAGAAGAGAGACAATTCCTGTAGCTAAAGCACAGTCACTTTGAACAAGAAGGTCACATTGTCACCTAGCTTCCTAACATCCATCAGGCCAGCAGCATACCTGTGAGGGGCTACGGTTAGGTCCACGTCTAATCCTGTAAATGGAATTTGCATCTATACGTCAAAATACCCAAATGGGAAAAACATATAAGAAAGGTAATATTTTCTGCTTTCATCTCATTTCATCTCTGTTTGTTTAACAAACTGCAGCCTAAGCCTAACCCCACCCGCTGGTTTGATGGAGATGTAGCTGGTGGATGTTCATCAGTCTGAAGTCCTTTCGCTCAAATGGTCTCAATTATCTCTATAATTAGTACCAAATTTAATAAAAACAAATTCCAGTCACTTAACTGTACAATAATTGATATTCAGAAGGAAACAATGGGCTATATTAAAAAAAAGTATTACAGTGTTTATATAAATAATACTGAATCTCTCTTTTTTTTTTAGCTTCTAAGCTTGTTTCTCTCCCAAAAAGGCAAAGTAAAAAATAAACTGAAAGGGGAAAAATAAAACTCCTTCTGTGGTGTCAGATGTCACAGCTCCACACGTTTCTGCTTGCAGCAGTGTGGGGAACCATCTGGCATCAATTTAAAACAGGGAATGAGAGCCAAAGAGGATGAAGAACTGCAGCTTCAGACAGCAGCAGCGTATCGATCGGTGATTCATCGTTAACATAGAGGAGTGTGGAACCCTGTGTAGGCTTTTCTGCAACTTATGCCTCCAGCAGAGTACGGTGTACTATCCACTACTCTGCATCTGCACCATCGAGTGGCAGTTTGTCTCTACATGTTCGACGCTGGACAGCTGAGGATCCCACAGCTGATAGGCAGCACGATGAGGTAAAATATGTTATAATAAATCCATCAGGCATGAAAGCAAAGAAATTAAAGACTGTCATCTAGTGGTGAGGATGAAAATTACCCTGGGGTAAAAGGTTGACGAGCACTAATGAACACTTGCTTCGCTGGACAGCTAGGCTGCATTCCACATGCTCGAATTTGTCTTTAGTGTCCTCGGGATGAATCGCTGCATCCTGATGCTAATTAAGCGAAACAGCAGCTGCCACGAGGGAGCCACAGCATCAAATGAAATCACAGGATTAATAGTTTAGCTGCTGGTACCTGTGTCTCAGCTTGAATTGTAATGAACTGAAAAGTATGCTCCAGAGATGCGTGTGGAGTCACCGTGAAGCGCTCATTCACTATCACAGTTATTGGTACACAGACCCTATTGATCAAACTAAAGTGACTGATACTCAAAATCTTACAGCCACTAATAGGAGTCAATATTTTGATGTCTTTTACAAACGAGGACACATTCAGCTTATGCAACTATGGTTTCTTTTCCCATCAAGTCTCTTATATTAATTTAACCTTCTTTTATATTTATCAAGACTTCCATTTATGCCATATACAGGTCAAAACTTTGCACAGAGAGGTAGATGCCAACATAACCCTACCCGAAATGGGGACTCCACCCATGTAATGTAGCTCCAACCATGATGTTTGGAAAAAAAAGTGAAATGAGAAATACTTTATTTATCCCATATTTGGGAAATTATTTAGTCACATACAGCATAATATCTGGTAAATGATTCTCTGCCTCACAGATATGCTGCACTACAGAAAGTGTTTGTGCAGCATGTAGTGTGAAAGATTTCCTCTGTGTGTCCTTGCAGTGGAGAGGAGGTCACTGAACAAACTGTTATCCTTCATGGATTTAACAGTTACACAGGTTTCTGACCGAGGATCTGAGGCTGCACACTGGATGGTCCAGGAACAGCAGTTTGAGTACATTAGGTACGTAGGTGGTTACATACTGTAGATGTCGGCCCACCCTTTGCAGCTGTAACAGCTTCAACTCATCTCGGAAGGCGTTCCACAAGGTTTAGGAGTGTTTATGGGAAGTTTTGACCATTCTTCCAGAAGCACATTTGTGAGGTCAGACACTGATGTTGGATGAGAAGGCCTGGCTCACAGTCTCCACTCTGATTAATCCCAAAGGTGTTCTATCAGGCTGAGGTCAGGACTCTGTGCAGGCCAGTCAAGTTCTTCCACACCAAACTGGCTCATCCATGTCTTTATGGACCTGCTTTGTGCACTGGTGTGCAGTCATGTTGGAACAGGAAGGGGCCATCCCCAAACTGGAACTAAGGGGCCGGGCCCAACTCCTGAAAGACAGTCCCACACCATAATCCATAATCCCACACCATAAATTGATTCGTCACTCCAGAGAGCATGTCTCCACTGCTCTAGGATCCAGTGGCGGCATGCTTTACACCACTGCATCCATCGCGCTGCATTGAGCTTGGTGATGTAAGGCTTGGATGCAGCTGCTCGGCCATGGAAACTCATTCCATGACGCTCTCTTACGCACTGTTACTGAGCTGATCTGAAGGCCACATGAAATTTTGTGAAGTCTGTAGTGACTGACTCTGCAGAAAGTTGGTGACCTCTGCGCACTATGCACCTCAGCATCCACTAACCCCACTCTGTGATTTTACATGGCCGACCACTTCATGACTGAGTTGCTGTCATTCCCAATCACTGCCACTTTGTTGTAATACCAATAACAGTTGACTGTAAAATTATTAGTGAGGAAATTTTATGACTGGACTGGAATTCACTGAGCTCCTGAGAGCGACCCATTCTTTCACAAATATTTGTAGAAGCAGTCTGCATACCTAGGTGCTTGGTTTATACACCTGTGGCCATGGAAGAGATTGGTTTAATTCACTGACTGGGATGGCTGAGTGAATACTGGCAATATAGTGCAGATAGAAGGAAAACAACAATTCTAACAAATAACATATTCATATTCTGGAGCCGTGTCACAGGTTTTAAAAGTAATCTGAGATTCAATTCTGGAGTTAGAGACTTTAACACTGGTGTAACATGTAAAATATTAAACAGGAACAATTATCATGTAAAGTAGTGTGTACTAAAACAAGCTTTCTGCAGTACAAATTTGTATTGCTACTGTAAGAAGAGATATAAGAGTTTGACAAAGAGGCAGCAACAGTTGATGTAAACCACCTACCACAGGCGCTTATTTATAAAATGGCTACAAACAAAGGGAAGAAAACTAGATGGGACACACCTGGGGGAGAAAGCTATTTACCGCTTCCAAATAGACCAATAAAACTGTAAGATAACTACAACATGTTTTAAGATTTTTGATACTATATTTTAATAGTTGAATACCAAAGACCTGCAGCAATGTGTTACTGTGTGCTCCAGATTCTAACTAAAACAGTTAATTTACAGATGCCTCATTTTCCCTCCAGGCAAATCTGTGACAGGTGCCTTAGAAAATGAAAGCGCTTAGAAAGGTCGACTGTCTCCTGACCGACAAACCTGCAAGTTATGCTCCCATCACCACTCCGACCTTTAGCGTAGACTTTAGAATTCTTTAAAACAGGAATGTTGACTGTCAGTGGCAAATATTACCATGATCTGTGTGGCAAGACACCAATGTAGTGGCACATGAACTATGAACTAGTTAGTACACTTTGAATAGGTTTAACATCACTGGTTAACTTTCCATTTCCAGCATTGTACATTTTGCAGTCATGGCTACAGCCCTTGATGGCTGATTAGCTATTCTTGGATAAATACAGTATTGTGAGTTAATTTGGTGACTTGTTTTTAATTCAAGGGCCCCGTTGGTCCATTATGAGGCACCCACCGGGGACAATAGAAACATGAAGGTCGTGGGAGCATCTGTGGTTTTAGCCCTGAGCTTGAGCTCATTCTGAAAACAACGGCTCAGTCAGCACTTTATGTGCTCTGGAGCTTCAGACGACCACATTTGCAGTTTCATTGTTATTGGCCTCCTACAAAAATCACTATTCCACACAGGCTCCAGTAACTTGATTTGCTTCACTACACTGTATAATCTACATATCAATTTCCTCATAGTGAATACCATTTTTTATACCCACTGTGGGGGCACAAATGCTGTTATTTGTGATAACAGCTCTTGCTTTGGAACAATAGCCGTGAGCGGGAGCAAAACTGTTTCCACATCCACTGCAACCGTGCGCCTCCTCCTAGAATACACTCATGCATTTAAAATTTGCTCAGCTGATAGAGTTTTAAGGGTTTTCTTTCGTGCACGACCCGTTAGAAAACCTAAACCCTATTTTTTATTTGTTTCTCTTGTCTAAGCCGGCTTCGGTCGGTTTGCTGACACAATAAAAAAAAAAGGTTACTTTTTTAAAAACTAAAACAGCCTCACATTACCTTCAAGCGCTCTGTGATATGATGCAGAATTCACTGTTGCTATACTCACTATACTCATGATCCAATTTGACATTTATTATGTTAGGAAGGAAAAAAAACATGTCTTTGTAGCATCGAACAGCTTGAAATTGAACTTCAGAAAATAATCAAATATCAGTACTGTCAAAAAATTGTTGTCAGGCCTTGAAAGGCCAGTGAAGTCAACATCTGTGCACACAAGCTCCAGCCGGATTTGCGGGGGCCTCCAGTGGTGTGCTATGAAAGGAAGGGCAGCAAGGTGTTTGAATATTAGCTTATCTAGAAAGGCCAGGCCTCTGATTCACTGCCTCCTCTAATTATATGCAAATCCTTGGGATTAGTTTGTTATTCGGAGACATTTCATGTATGTTGTCCAACTGTTGCTAATGGGTGCATAAATATATGTCCCATTTTCTGCTTTATGAAAACACTTATATACAATAATATCACAATAATAGAATCCTAATTTGTGAGCCCGGGGAGCAAAACACAAATTCCAAGTCCTGCCTTTTATTAAAGCCTTATCAAATGCCCTAAAAGATTTCATGCATATTTTGGGGTAAATACAATCTTTGACATTTACCACAAATCTGTCATCCAGACTCATTCCACAGGTATATTTATAGTGTCTGCTTCTTCATCCTCAATAAGCAACTCTCTTGTGTATTCTTTGTCCGCCTGTTGATATTTTCAAAGAATATGAATAGAAGGACATGTGATGTGCTGACATTTAATGAGCACAAATGATGCCCAGACAAGAACCACAAAGGATATCGTGGTCGATGGGGTTATTTGAATGGTAAATTTATGTTTTGCAGAGATTTATGAAAAACCTATTAGCATCGCACTGGTTTAGTTTACCCAAGCTCATCTTGAGGGGCGTTTTTAAAAGCCCTGTGGAAGGTAACTTAACTCCATCCATCCATCTGTCCAACCTTCTTCGTCCAGTCAAGATGTTCTCTCTTCATCTGGAATTCAGCTCCGTGTCTGTGCAGCAGACTGTAGACTCAGTCTACAGCCATAGAGCTGCAGAGAAAGCAGACGTTGAAAGCACACTAGCACAACACTGAAGTTCCATCTGCAGCCAACTTACTTCCTTATTGCACTTGAAAAGCTGTAAAGCATTTTGTACTGTACCAGGCAGCAGATCCAGCTAGAACTGCTGACTCCCAGGAGGTAAGAATACAAGCAGCAGCAGCAGCAGCAGCAGCAGCAGCGCGGTGTCTGAGACTAAAGCAGTGATTCTGTTTCATTCTGCTGGCCTGAGGAGCCTTGGGGGCATATTGATTAAATCATTATCACAATATCGATCTGTCCAGATCACCGAAACAGCCAGCACAGCACTTAGGGTGGCTCTGTCCTGGCTTCTGCTTTTGACCACACACTATTAAAGGGGAGACCTGAATGGTATTGAACTGGATTAAATGAAAATTAAGCTGATCATTTAAAATTAATTACAATGAACTACAATTAGAGCTGGGGGCAAAGACCTTCTTTGGGCCCAGAGACACTGTAAGTAGGTCTAAGATGCTGCAGATTAAAGATTAAAGTGAAATTTTAAAAAAATCCACCATAACTATAATATTGCAACATTTACAGAATTTTAAAAAAAAAATCAAATAACACTGCTTATCATTGGTTTTCTTTTTGGCTAATTAATTCAGTAAAAATACAAGTTGGCAAGAAGGTCTGCAGTCATAAAAGCATTCATAATGAACATTTACCATGTTTTGATTTGGTCATTATTGGTATGATATCAATATTTAATTTTCAATACAGTTATTGACAATACATAAGTAAAATAAATAAAAGAGTTTACAATTGCTGCACGGTCAGATCTACTGAAAGAGCAAGCAGAGGTCTGTGTTTCACAATGACACAAACCCAGCAGCTTCTATTTTTATGTTATTGCTGTAAAAGCATCGTGTGATATACAATAAATATAAAAATATTCCTATGAATCCAATATGGCAAATATATGATAAAAACAGAAATAGTTATAGAAGAAAATTAAAAGCCAATCTATTGATAAACATTGTAGGATCTTTACCTGATGGCATAAGGAGCCTTGAAGCGACTCTTGCTGTGAATTTGCACTATGATTATAAACTTCAGATATCACATTTCAATATTCAGATTTCTGTTTTATAGACTGTTTATAGTTATTGTTGCTGCCCTTTGAATAATTATTGCTATATTTAATTTGTTTATTAATTACTGTATAACTAATAACAGTCGTGAGAGTAAGAAGAGAAGGAAACCTGGATGTTCCCTTTGGGAAAATGTTTTGTCTGGACTGATATACGATGTTTCCTGTCCTGAGAACAAGAAGCAGCTTTGCTGATTCATTTTTCATTATTTTAGTGCAGGAGGTAATAAACACGTGAAAGCATTATCTGCTGTATTTTTAATCATTTCTTCATACAGCTTTTCTGTCATTTCTACTTTTATTTTGGTCCTTGGCCCAACTCTACCTCACATTTGTGGTTAAGATTTTTCTTCCTAATCCAGAACCTGAATGGGACTGATTCTGAGAGTGGAATTAGTCTTTGTGTTTTAATCTGAATGTTTTTGATTTATATTTATTGTTTTTATTTCTTCCTCACTTCTGCATAGTTCTCACCTCTCACGCTATTTGACTTAGTCTCATTCCACATGCTGTGTATCTACTCACTTCATTAGGTACACCTGTTCAAGCAGATATCTAATCAGCCAATCATATGACAGTAGTTCAGTGCATTTAGGCATGCAGACATGATCAAAACGATCTGCTGGAGTTCAAACGGAGCATCAGAATGGTTAAGAAATTAGATTTAACTGACTTTGAATGTGGCGCGGTTGTTGGTGCCTCCTGGCTGTAGATCAGGAAGTAGAGCAGGTCTTCTATTAATTGGAAGTTTGGTAGTTTGAGCCCTGGCTGTGCCAGTCTGCATGCCTAAATATCCTTGGGCAAGATACTGAACCCTAAGTTTCTCTCCGATGTGTTCACTGGAGTGAGAATGTATGTAATTGTTAGATATAAAGCACTTCTGAGTAGAAAAAAAAGGCTACGGGTGAATAATATTGTATAAATCGCTTTGAGTGCTCAAGTAGAAAAGTGCTATATCAGAACAAGTCCATTTGCCAGATGGGCTTGTCTGAATATTTCAGAAACTGCTGGGATTTTCAGACACAGCTATCTCATTACAGAAAATAGTCTGAAAAAGAAAAAACATCCAGTGAGCATCGGCTTTTGGGCAATAAAGCCATGTTGATGTCAGAGGTCAGAGGAGAATAGGTGGACATCTTCAAGCTGATAGGAAGCCAAGAATAACTTATATAACTACTCATCACACTCAAGGGATTCAGAAGAGCATCTCTGCAGCAGCAGAAGACCACACTGGATACCACTCCTGTAAACTAAAGAACAGGAAACTGAGGCTGGAATTGACACGGACTCACCAAATTTGAACAACAGAAGACTGGAAAAACATTCCCTGGTCTGATCGAGTCTCTGCTTCTGCTGCAGTATTCCGATGGTGGGGTCAGCACATAAACAACAAGTAAGCACGTGGATCCATCCTGCCTTGTATCATTGGTGGTTGTGTAATGTGTGGGGGGATATTTTCTTGGCACCCTTTGGGTCCATTAGTTCCAACAGCCCACCTACGTGCCATGTCGCAAAGCTCAGATAATCTCAAACTGGTTTGTTGAACATGACAGCGAGTTCACTATTTACAAATGACTTCCACAGTCAACAGATCTCAATCTCAATCCAAATCTCAATCCAGATTCTTTTTGGATTTGGCAGTTTGGGGGACTTGCGTCATGGATGTGCAGCTGACAAACAGCTGCAGGATGTTAACATGTTCAAAATTTCCGAGGAATGTTTCCAGCTCCTTGCTGAAACTATGAAGAATCAAAGTGGTTCTAAAGACGAAAGGCGGTCTAACCTGGTGCTGGACAAGTGCGCCTAACAAAGTAGTTGGTGAGTGTTAAGAGCTAGATCAGGAGCCAAACAAGTACAAACTGTTTTCTTTTATCTAAAGCTTTAACTCATCACCTTTATGTATTTCTTTCAATGCAAGGGTAAAGACACATGTATGATTAGTTAGCAGGTCCAGGAAGCACCACTGAAAAGATGCTTACAGGATATTTCCACTCATCCAGCTTCTTCCCATTTGCAATGTCCGCTGCTTATTCAAGCAGGCATCATTTCTCTAAGTGAACAAAAAATGAATTATTAGTTATCAGAGAAAAAAAAAAGAGCATTGTTGACCTCAGTTTCTGCTTTTTTCAATAGGAACAGAAATGGCTCCATCTGCTGGTGAAACGCCTCACAGGAACGTCCTCTTTAATCTCAACGCAAGTAGAAAAATGTAACATGGTTCCACATTTGTAAAACTTTCCACTGAATGCAGTGAGACTCACGTTGGTGCACAGTGTCACTCGGGGCTGTGAGGTACTAAGAAAGAAAGAAAGAAAGACTGGCTTTCACTGAATACGCCAAACAGAAAACATCTGGGAAATCTGCAGTGTTGTTGCAGGAAAAATCAGTTCAACACAAAGCATCTTTAAGCACATGTGACTATTAGGATGTTATGTTTGTTTCTTTATTCTTTTCTGCATTAACTTTAAAGCATCTCTTTATGTTAATTTTAAGAATAAGAACTCCTTAGGAAGCAGTTCCTGATGTGTTTTTGGTTTTGAATCTACACAGTGTTACTTACAGAAAAGTACACCTGTTTTCTATGATGTAATCACTGATGTAATGGCAGTACTGTATATGACTTTATTAAAAATAAATCACAAAGTTGGTCAAACTCAATGCTGATGTAATACTGGACGCGAAGCACCTGAGACCTAAAACAGCTGCATATTTAATAATAATGGGCTGAGAGCTGAGAGGACCACTCTGTAAATAACTGTTTCACTAATTGCTCATACAGGAATATTGATTATTGTTATTTAAAGTCACAATATGCTACAAGTATATCCATCCATCCGTTTTCTGTTGCTTTTCCTTCACAGGGGTAACAGTCCAAGCACAGACGCCCAGGCCTCCTTCTCATCAGTCGCTTCTTCCAGCTCCTCTGGGGGCAATGAGGCATTCATAAGCCGGGTTCGAGTACTTATATACAGTAGATGCACAGCAGATATAATAAAACTGATTAGCACAACTGCTACTTACAAAAATCTTCTATGATGTAATGTTGAGCCCCACTTGTGGAAATCGAGGCTGTACTCGGGAGCAGCAGGGTCTGGCCTGAGGAAAGCACCTGGAGATAACAGACTCCTTTGAAGTATGTATACATTTTAGGACACTGAAATGCCCCTCAGTAAATAAACAAATAAATACATTAATCTTATGCTTGATCATACATTTGGTTTGATTATAACTATAGCTTTAAAATCACAACTCAGTCTTCCTTTGTCTGTTCCTACACTGGAAGACATCAGTAGCTTGAGGTGGAGAGTCCTACACAGGAAGGATCTCCTTAGCTTGGAGTGCCATTGGCCAGAGTTCAACATCCGTCCATTCTACTCCTTCCTCTGCGTCTCAGCATCTAAACACTTCAGATATGCTATGAAAACCAGCTGGCTGTCCAGTAACCAGCCCTCATTGAAGAGCTATCAGCTGTGACTAGCACACTCTGTAAGTGCATATCAAAGAGGAGAGGTGAGGCTTGGTAAAGATGTTCTTTGGATAGCAAGAAAACAAAATAAAAAGCTTCTTGATTGGCTGAAAAGAATTATTAGTCGCGATGCAATGCCATATGCAATGGAAATACCTCCTGGGAAATGTGCACATTACCTCTTTGGCTTCTTTCCAAACAGAATTAGAGGCTCTGCCAGTTTCTGGCAGTGCTGCTTTCAGTAGAGTGCTGCAAAAAGACCAATGCTGACACATTTAACCTGTTGCTGATAAAAATGAATCCCCGAGGCAGCTGATACTGACGGTCCATTTTCACACGTACACTTCACAGATGCTTCAAACGTGGCACAACCCTGAAAAGTTATTTTAAAGCAAACATTGCATCATTTGCTCTGCTCAGGAGAGGAGCGTGAACGATGCTCTGAGCTGAGGAGAGGCTCAGGAACTGTATAAGCTTTACATGTAACAGAGCCAAAGAAGATCATAGAAAACGACGGGAAAAATAAATCAATAAAAACACAATAAATAAAAAAAACTATTGATGTAATTACTTAATTAATTTTACTTTTGATAGAGCTGATAAAATCTGATGTTTTGCTATAGATTAAAGAGTTAGTAGTGCTGACTTTGAGTCTCATTTTATTTGAGTAAAAGAAAAAAAATCAAGTTTTTGGTTTCAGCTTCTAAAACGTCAGGATTTCCTCGGAGTATGTAATCTGATGATATTCTGTTCAGCAGAACAAAATCATCTGATTATGGTCAGTGGAAAATCATCATTAACACTTTTAGGGCTGGATTCAAAAATCCAAGATTAAATTGTATAATAATGTGTTTTAAATCATCACTTCACGCTTACCAGGCTAAATATTTAACATATTCAGGATATCAGAACATTATTATTGGCAAATTAGATCCAGTACACAAAAGGCTGTAGCACTGATGCACAATAAAGTAAAAGCTGGTGTGTCCTGATCAGGCATGATGTCTGCTTGATCACATTTTTTAGAGCCGAGTTCAATTTCACGAGCCACACTCAGGCCTGATTACTGCCAGACCTGCTGAATCAAGAAATCCAAAATTACTCAGAGCGCGCATCAACGACTCATCCAGGAGGTCACAAAAGAACCCAGAACAACATGTAAAGAACTGCAGGCCTCGCCTGCCGCAGTTAAGGTCAGAGTTCACGATTCAACAATGAGACAGAGACTGGGCAACAACGCCATCCGCGGGAGAGCACCAAGGAGAAAACCGCTGCCGAGTTCCTCCCCAGTGATGTGAAAGACTCATTGCAGGTTATCGCAAAAACTTGATTCTGCCAAGTTCTTGCTGCCAAGGGTGACACAACCAGTTATTAGGGTTATGGGGCAGTTACTTTTTGTTTGGAGAGATTTTTCCCTTAATGAATGAAATCACCATTTAAAAATCATACTTTTGCATTTACTCGGGTTATTTTTGTCTAATATTAAACTTAGTTTGATGGTCTGTGTAGTCAGTGTGACAAATGTGCAAAAAAACTAAGAAATCAGGAAGGGGGCATTATTATAATTATTGCTGACTAATAAAATACTAAAATGTAATTCACCAAAATTGATCTGCAAAGCAATTAATATAATTCCATTTAAAGCGCTCCAAAAGGCACTAACACCACAAACACAAAAGACAGAGGTCAGTGGCTCAGATTAGCGCAGGTGAGGCCCAGCATACAGCTGAGGACCTGAGCTGCCTGTGTTGGCACAGCAGTTGGCATATCCCAAACTTTAAGCCCCAACAACATCCAAAAGGACGAGTTATTACAACAAACAAACAAACTTTACTATTTGAAAATCAGCTGTAGAGACTACAACTTTTTTTTTGTACCAGTGTGTTGGGTATGGGAGCCCATGTGGATTGGCTTACTTTTAGAGTGAGCCTCAAGTGGCCATTAGAGGAACTGCAGATTTTGGTACTTCTCCATTTGGCTTCATTTTTCAGCTCTGAAAGGTTGAAGGAAGGTTCACACTTGGGTGGAACGTATCAGAGAAAGAACTACATGAATGCCCCAATGTTTCACAGCAGAACACTGCATCATCATGAGATCGTCTGTGCCTATCAGTGATTTTAATGCTGTGGCTGATTGTCACTGCATCACTAGCTGCTGTGCAGACTCCTCTCTGCTGTCTTTACCTGTCTGCCTCTCCTCCTCGTGGCCTCCTGTCTGTCTCTGCCTGACACTTTGACACGTTCTCACAAAGTGCCCATTAGTGCTGTCATATCGCCGCATGTGTGTGTGTGTGTGTGTGTGTGTGCGTGTGTGCAGGGATAACATTGTGTTAAGTGTCACGGCAACAAAGATGTGTCTTGGAACGGCTAAGCAGAAGTGACTGTGAATGTGTGTGTCTGTGTGTGACGAGGGTGAAGAGGATCGTAGCTGCACTGCAGTAATTTTCTGTAGCCTCGCGGGAGAGCTGAGTGACAGACTCCATGGAGATGAAAAAGGATAAGACGGCAATTTAGAGTTCAGCCTTCTTTTTAGTTTAGTGGGAATTTTTCACGCTGTTGAGAAACAGCGTGAAAAATGCTCAGCAAATATTCAGCAACATTCAACAAAGGTGTTTGACTTGTTGATGCTGCTGAAAACCGCTCTTGAGTCAGATTCGTTGAAGCTAGTTGTCTGTTTTAGTGCTTGGCACACAGTAAAGAGCAAATAATAATAATAATAATAATAATAATAATGCCTTAGACTTATATAGCGCTTTACAATTCTGTGCACCATTCATTCACACCTCAATCATACTTGGTGATGGTAAGCTACTAATGTAGCCACAGCTGCTCTGGGGTAGTCTGACAGAAGCGTGGCTGCCAATTTGCGCCTACGGCCCCTCCGACCACACACCCGCATTCACACTTAGGCAGTGTGGGTTAATTGTCTTGCCCAGGGACACAAAGTTTGCAAAATTTTTTAACCATTTATTTATTTATTCTTCATCAGATTTGGCTGTTTATTCTATAACTTCAGTTTTTATGTCCTGCTGACATGTTTATGAAATCCATGGGTGCCGAAAGGCTTCTAGAAGGACACTGACGTGTTTTCTGTTTTAATTTGTAAAAGTGATCTATAAAATGATCTAATGAAACTTTACAGCCATGATATGGCAGCACAGGGATAAGAGCGTGCAGCTAGCTAAATCATTATGATATGGACACACCTGTAAATACTAAAGTAAAGGCCATGACTGGATCATCAGATAAATGTTTGATGGGCTCCATAGAAAACTATTTGCTTTCTACAATAATTTGATAAATATCATTATGCACCTCATAGGAAAATTAAACAGTTCAACAGTTGGGATAGGCTTCACGAATGCACACACACACACACACACACACCTATTGGGGTGTTTTGCCTCTCTCCGCTCTTCTTCTTTGCTCTGTGGGGGTTTGGTGATGAAAAAAATATCCAGACCAAAAAATTTTTTTAATTTTAGTTTTTCGGTGACTTTAAGGCTGGGAAATGTGTATTAACGGTTAACAGTGGAACGCTTTCTATTATTTATTTCTTGTATTAATCTTCTGAGAGCAGCAGGCTGGCTGACTTTTGCTGTTTGACGCTTGCATTCTATAAAGAAACCAGACGGTGGCGTCAGTCTCACAGCTTATATACAGGCTGTGGTCTCAGTAGTTTCTCTGAAGATATAAATGAATCCTGATTTCAAATCAGACGGATCAGTCTCTGCGGGGTGACTGTAAATCTGAAGTTTTAGATATTTAATTTTTCTTCATATACCCGAATTTTGAATTGGCTAAGAGGGAGAAAACGGATGGATGATTTTTATAGATCTCCATAGATATTCTAATGTTATTATTATATGCACATTATATTATATTCAAATTATATATCAGGCCTTGTCAATGCTTGCTTTATTAATATGGGCAGTTTTTAGTGTGTGTGTGTGTGTTTCTGAAGGCGGTTCATGACTTTAAGAGGTTTCGATCTGTTTTGTTGCAGATATATAACAGCAGCAATTTGCAGCACTGACTTTGTTACAGACCTGATCACAGTTAATAGAATTCAGTGTTCCGAAATAATAAGAAAAGTGAGTGTGTGTGCTGTGTGTCTGTGTGTGGGGGGGTAAAGACGCGCGTGCACGTGCGCGCACACTGGGTGCTGCTCTTTTAAATCCACCTGTTCACATCTCTTCGCCGCGCGCTCCGCTCGCCTGCTCTGATAGGTTTGTCAGCCTGAGAAAACAGCATTTATTGACGCCTTGTGTGATGTAGCGAGGGGCTCCTCTCAAACAGCACCACAGAGGCTGCAGCAGGGCTCCTTCTGCCGCTGCTGAATGGATTACCTACTAATTCACCTTTCCCGAGTGGTTTTGCGTGGACCCTCCTCATCTCGCTGCCTCTCTGTGGTTTCTATGATTCTATGAGCAGCTCGGCAGGACTGCGAACGCTGATCATGCACTGATTTGAGAGCAGCTCTGACTTCAGAGTCGCATCGTTGCTGCTGGGTGGACGCACAGCTGATCATCTGGAGAGGGTTTTCTGCAACAAATTGTTGCAAACATTGTGAGGGGCGAAAACATGGTGCCAGTACCGCCTCGGCTTTCCATGGCACTGTGAGAACTTTCTTCTTCCCTTGCCCCTCTTTTTTCCCCTCTCCCTTCCTCTCTTTTGTTTTAGATGTTAGGCTGCAGGATCGTGCTTCCTTGGGAAATTATCAACGTTTCCCTTTTCAATTATGTTCACGTTTGCTGCCTTCTGCTACATGCTGTCTCTGGTCCTCTGCGTGTCCCTGATTTTCTTCGCAATATGGCACGTAAGTATCTTGCATTTGGTATATTTGTGGATTTGCCTTGTCTTTCTCTTTGTTGGTGACAAGGTATATCTGCGCGCATATCGGACTCGCAGGTGTGCGTAACAGTGCTGGTTGGCTCACATCCCGGTGCATTCATTTACTTCAGAATGCAAATTGGAAGTAAATTCACGCTTCCTCTGCGTTCATTTATTTATTTTTGAGGAGCAACACCGGTGCACGTGTATCTTAAGAGCCACCATAAACACATGCATGGAGCGCTGTCGCTACTTTCACCAATTTTACCTACTTTCTACATTCCCGCTGACCCAGTTTGACATCCAGAAATCGCCTGCATCCCTGCGCAGCATCATCCAGATCAATTAAGCAGACTTCCCATCCAGATCAATTAGGGAATCTTGTAGAGTGCTATCCCTTCCTCTCTCACTCTCTCTTTCTATTCTCATCTTCCTGCTCCCTTCATATCCCTTTAATCAAGCCTCAGCTCAGCTACACACCAGTGCCAATATGGCTGACAGCATTGTGATATTTGAATAATCTTATTATTTGCTCCCTGAGCAGCATCTCCATCATGTAGGGCCTTATGTAAAGACAGATTTGGGTCAGGTCTCCCAGCCTTTTGCCCTCGGTCTATCTTTTGTATAGAAACAGCACCAGACCTGATGCACTTGGGATGACTGATCCTCTGGCAATTACAGCTAATAGTTGGTGTGCCTGTCTGCCAGAAAGTGACCCATGTGTCAGCTCACAGAGCAGAAATAAAGAGTCCTGGATAGTAAGGGCACAGACACCAGTGTTAGTACAGTTAAAACTAAGTGCTTATGCTTATGATGCCTCACAGATAAAGTGTCCTCCTCAGTTTGAAGTAGATGTCATGGTTGCTGCTTTCTATTGGTAGAAAAATAGGAAACAAGTGAAAGTTAATTTTTAAAAAATCAGTTCTGGATGGTATCAGAGACAGTTTGATGCAAAACAGCCGTGCTGTGTGGCTGCAAGTCTTAAAAGGACACAATGGACGAAAGCACTCCATGTCCTTCCTTCAGAGCGCATTTCATATTGGGCAAGGTATAAATTTGAAGAAGTTACTTTTCATATCAAGTCTCTTATTTGACCTTTTATGGGGTTTCCATTTGCGCATGCAATATAGGTGAAAATTCTGTCTCAAAGGGTATATGTGAGCCTGACCCTAAACATGTAGGCCTGGTGGACATTAAGAGGTTAATGCACATCGAGGCAAAGCCAGCAGTGTGGTTAATAAAGACAAATTAGACAGATGCAACAAGTAGATTCATGGCCAAGTGAGGCCTGCTGCCTTCTTATTTCATGACAAATGAAGCAGACATAATATATATGACTGCAACTATCGATTATTTTAGTAATGAAGGATTCTATCAATTATTCTATCAATTAATCGAGTAATCAGATAAGAAATATTTTTGCCTTATTAACAGTTCATCTGCATATTTTAACTTCCGTAGATTAACTGCCGATTTTTTGCTGTGTGAAACAAACAGCGATGGATGGAGCAGCTGCAAAGTTCACTTTTCTTGTTGACACTTGCCGATCAGGTGGTTGATGAAGGACCTCCAGCTGTTTCCCAGTAAAGGTTTTAATGGTGCCTGGTTACAAGAAAAAGTGCTGCTGCTTTGGATGCCACCTGAGCTCACAGTCTCAGTAACGGCTCCGCCTCTTTGTGCGTGTGTACAACAACTGCTGCTGTTGTGTTATCAGTGTTTTTGTTGAAAAACTGGGGGCTGCATGAGCTTAATGTTGTAATTCTTTGTATTCATACATGCCCTCCTAAATACATTTCTATTGCAGGTCTATTTTTAGTCGCTAATCGGGGATTAAAGCATAAAAAATATTTTGACCGAGTCCCTTGGTCCCGAACGGTTTCCCATCATTACCGACCAATCGCTAGTGCTAATGGCGGTACCTGCTAGCAGACCTGAGCACAACACACACACACGGGTGCAGAGAGCTGTGTTAAAAAGTTGTTTTTTCCAAATGACGGAAATCCGTCGAAGGCGTTTTTTCCAAATGACAGAAATCCGTCGAAGGTGCAGGTGTCTCCGCTTACACAGAGACACCTGCGCTGCAGAGTTTAAGCATCGAAGCAACAAATTTGTGTCAAGGATTTTTTTACATGTTATTCGAGGAATCGTTGCAGCCTTAGTATTATGAGAAGTTGATTCAAAGTATTGAATTAGTATTTTATAGCTTTTCACTGTAATTAAATTTTACATATGATGCAAGAGAAAATAAAAACCCAAATAAACCTCTCAGAAAGACAGCAAAAGCTTTACATTTGGCCAAATCAACAATCTGGTTCATTGTTAAAAAGAATAAATGCACTGACCAGCTCAGCAATGTTAAAATACCTGAATGACCATTGACAACTAAAGTGCACCATGACAGAATTATTTCCATGGATAAGAAAAACCACATCTGACCAAGCACAGAACAGACTTGAGGAGGCAGGTGTATCACTATCAAAGTCAAGAATCAAGAGATGCCTTCATGAAGGGGTTCACAACAAGATGCAAACCACTGATTACAGACCAGGAAGGTTCAGATAAGATAAGGTACATTTCTGTAATAAAGTCTTTGGACAGATGAAACCAAAGTTTAGATTAGCAAAAAGCTAAGGAGAGAAACAGCTCACCATCCAAAGCAATCCCACATTATCTGTCTAACATGGTGGAGGCAGCATTATGGCTGCCAGTGGTAGCCAGGTCTAGTGTTTATTGATGAACTGACTTCTGAGAGAAGAAACAGGATGATTTCTAAAGTGTACTGGGCTGTACTCTCTGCTCAGATTCTGCCGAATGCTGATTCAAAACTGATCAGAAGCACTTCACAGCGGAAATGGATAGTGAACCAAAGCATACCGCAAATGCAAGAGTTTCTCAAGGTAAAGAAATTAGGTAGTCTTCACTTGCCAAGTCTGTCACCTAACCCAACAGAGCATGCATTTGGTGAGATCCACGAGTTCTAGACTTCAGGCAGGCATTAGCTGCAAAGTTTTTTTCACTCAGCTATTAAAAAGAGTCTTTATATTTAAATTTATGTTAGTTTGTCCCATTCATTTGGGAAATACATTCATACCTTCTGTTATCTGCAGAACTGGATGTTCACAAATGAGCTCCAGAATAATGTGCGACAAGCAAATTGCTTCATATGTGGCTGCAAAGAGCAAAGTATTATGCTTCAAGAGATTTCTGTGCCTATAAAAAGGTCTATAGAGCGACAGTGTTCACAACACATCCTTCAGTTCTGTCTGTGATGAGAGTCAGCGCTGCTGAAAAGAAAGATCACGATTCAACACTTTGCTCTGTGCGGTCACCAATAATCCAGTCGCATCAGGCTTTATTGTGCATTCTGTTTAAGGAGGCAGAAACAGTGTGGAAATGCCTCCTCCAATGATTTCCTCATTCACATTGCCATATAGGTAAGCAGTATAATAAGCTGGGACTCCATACTGTGAGGAAATATAATTAGGAAGAGGCTGTGCAGTGTGGGGAGCTGCTGAGCCAAAGCTGCACATTAACACCAACCACCTGCCAAAATACTCGGGAAATTTGGCTCGAACTCTTGTTCACTTCTGTCAGTCACTTTGGCAGGTAGCCATCTTTCAGTCTATCTTTTTTTTTTAAAATTTATTTTCAAGTACTCATCTGGTTTCAAAGACAAAAGAAAAAAAAAAAAATACTGAACCCTAGTGCCACAGTGGCCGCTTGGCCAAAAGGTTAGTTTTTAAAGCCCTGAGCGGCAGTGCATTGTTAAAAAGAGCAAGCATGCTGAGTCAAACTACCCAGGGTCAAATCAAGCTATAAATAAAAAGAGCCAGTGTAAATGAACAGATAAAGACAGAGGCTGTGAAGCAGGCCACACAGAAAGTACAATGAAAGGGAAATAAAATGAGAATTGAACTGCCCTGACTGAAGGGTTACGAGCTCTGTCAACAGGTAACGCAAGTCATGGAAGTCAATGACAAACGGCTGCACATAGATGGACTTCTGTCATTAATTGTCCATAATCAGTCAAGCCAAAGTTAATTACTTATATCTACTCTTCTACTCATTTGTAAGTGGTGGTAAGTGGTCTCACTGATTTCTCTTCCACTTTCTCTCATTTATATTCACATGAGGTTACTCCCTAAGATCTGTGTAAGTAAAAAAAAAGTTGGCTATGTTTGGAGTATCTATTATTATTAATCACCTTCCACTCCCTGGCCATCTCTGGACTCACCATTGGCTGAGCCAAAAGAACAGGTAGTGATGAAGAACAGATCCTGCGTATGTAAAATCCTATTAAAACTGCCGTGAGACAAAGGAAAGTTAGATACATGTTGCTGACAGTTTAGTTAAATCACTGTTCCACTGATCAGCCTGTGTCATCCAGGCAGCGCAGCAGTGATTGCAATAACTCAGTCACTGCATTGAAAAACAAACAAAAAAAAATTATTCTAAACATGGATAGAGTACTTTGTTTCATGACTGGTTCTTTGTTTGACAAAACACTGCTCAAAAAAATGAAAGGAACATCAGATCTCAGTGGTGGTGGTGGGGGGCATGCTGGATATCTATACTGATATGGACTGGGTAATGTGTTAGGAATGAAAGGATGCCACATCGTTTGATGGAAATAAAAATGATCAACATACAGAGGGCTGAACTCAAAGACATTCTGAAAATTACAGTGAAAAAATGATGGCGCAGGTTAGTCCATGTTGCTGAAATTTCATTGCAGTAACTCAAAATGGTACTCAGTAGTTTGTATGGCAGTATGGCCCACACATGATTGTATGCATTCCTTGTCGGGGGCATGCTCCTAATGAGATGACAGATTTGCACCAGGGCATCATTGAGTTCCTGGACAGTCCAAAACATAATGTCCCAGAGGTGTTCTACTTAATTAAGGTCAGGTGAATGTGGGGGCCAGCCAATTCCTTCATCTCATGTACCTTCTTCCTTCTTCTTCTGAAAGTTCCCTGATCTATCACTACGGCCTTCTTCCTCTGTTGGTCCACCACTATTATGTCATCACCAGCACAAATGAACCAGCAAAAGGGTGCAAGATGTGAGCAGACAGGGTATAAATGGAACACCATAACCAAGTGACTGGCATAGTATACAGGAACATCTCTGATGATCAAAATGTGATACGTCCCCAAAGGTGGTTGAGAATGGCCAAACTAAGATCCTGTGGGACTTCCAGACACAGACGAACAAACTGGTGATGGCTAACCAACCAGACATAGTAGGGGTGGCTAAGCTGAGGAAAGGTCATAGTGATGATAACACTGGAAGGAACATGAGAAGCCTGATACCAAAGGCTAGAGAGGAGCTAGAGAGGATGAGGAAGGTGTAGGCACCGGTGGTCCCTGTGATAGACAGAAGCCCATGGGGCAGTGGCACACATGCACCAACATACACACACACACACATATATATAAACATATATATATATATATATATATATATATGTTTGTGCTCCATGGGGAGCTTTTTGTTTTGTTTTTGTTCAGTCTAGTTGAATCTTGCTTACTTGCTTAATTTTCTGACTATAAAATCATGTGACCCGATCAGTCAAAATTTCCACGTGCTGATGCTCACCAGGGTTTGTGGACTGTCATTTTCTTTGAATTTCGAGTTCATTTTTTTCTATCTCAAATAATCTGTCATTTCTTACTCCTGTTTGGAGATTAGGGTACATTTTCTGATAGTGAGAAACATACACTCATAAAAACACATTTGTCTATTTGGAATAATACATTTTTCCGCTGATAGCAAGTAGATTCCCATATTCTTCTCATCGTGGGGCATGATGACATTTGGAACACTTCCTACCAGAATCAAACTGTTCCTCACACAAATTGTAACCACACACCTATGGGAGCACTCATGGAAGTGATTATGAAGCCATTTTAATTAAAGTACAAGGTGAACTGCAACCTCCTCTGAGTTCTATGACTGAGCGCTTCAACAGTCTCACTTAGCTTGAGTGTCTCTCCTCCCATGTAACAGCAGCCCCTAATGAGTCATTAAAGCTTGGAACGAGCCAGACGCTCCCTTGGTGCACCTTTGATAGATGGGAAAGCCCTGCGGTGCAGATATGATGGAGAGGTTGTCCTGGAAATGTTGCAAAGGTTGAAATGTCAAACTAACATCATTTTCAGTTCAGATTTCTATTCAATTATAGCAGTTTAGTTACTTTGCACGTGTAGCTGCTGGACCAGCAGGGACCCACCCGAGGATCTTCGTTTACTGTTTTGTAGTAGTTTTTATTAATTTTGTCAAAATAACTTTTTAATAAGGTTCCATTCATAAAAATTTAACTGTTGTAAGTTAGCGTAATTAGTGAAAAAAAATGAAAATGGCATGAAAAATTAAAGTAGATCAGTTTAAAATAAATAATAAAAACAACTATCGGGATGTTGAGTAGAAAGAGTGTCGATGCACACGAGCAATTTTCCACAACCTGGCAACTCTAAACTTCTTTAAAGACACCTCCTTAGCATCAGGTTAACTTACTCCAGGAGGCCAGGCACAGCAAAAAAAATCACGTTACACCTGTGTAGAACCTTTGTAACCTTTGTAAAATCACGACATGTTTGAACCCTGTTTTATTACTTTTAATAAGAAAGATACACCTGTTAATAAATGATCGAGACACTAGCTGTTTCCAGTGTCTCAGGCTATTTCAATTCTTGTGCTAGCTAAAGCTAACCCTGCTCTTATTTATTAATAAAGCCCATTTAAACACAGCTTTCAGTCATCAAAGTGCTGTACAAAGCATGTTCACCTATATATACACACACAGGCATGTAATTACATAAAAAAAAAGAGAAAACGTGGTCACAGAATACAGAATTAAGAGGCCTTCAACAACAAGCAGACACATCACCTCAAACATCAGAGGACGGTTTCAGATATAGGCCAGAGGGTTTGAGCCTAGGCTTAAAAGCAGAGCAGCGCTTTTATTATGATAAGCCGTAACCGATTCCACAGCCATGGAACAATGACTGCAAAGGCTCTGTCACCTTTTTGTTTCAGGCATGACTGTAGGACCTTGGTAAGAGATCTTTGCCAGTGGATCTAAGAGAGCTGGGAGGTGAATGTAATACAAGCTGCAGTCTGCCCATTTAGAGCCTTAAAAACAATTAGTAAAATCTTTAGCTTTATTTTTAGATTACTGACACGAGCAAGAAAGAAAGCCAAGCAGTGGTTCCTAAATGTCTTGTAGGAGTGCTGTGTTCCATATGAAACGCATGCTGACTCAGTGGTTTGCATTGCGACAGCAATAGAGAAGTAAATATTGGCAGTAAAGGAAAGTCCAACATGGGTGAGGTCGCAGTTGCCCCAGTGACCTCCTGTAGGTCAACACACCCCTGGCACTAATGGAGGAACCCACTGTTCTCCACGTCCTTTACCTTCTGCTAGGTATCCATTTTTTTAAAGTTGCGTTGCATAAAGAGAATAGTTGTTCAAAAAACACTGAGGTGGCACTGCACATCAGGATTTCATGCACACTTCAGGATGGATTTGGAGGGGAGCAGATCAGCTAACAGCGTGCTCTTGCTGGTGCTTCCTCACTGAGCGTGACTTTGGATCACACTGAGATTTTGACAAGTACAGGGCATTCACAGGTTTAACAGAGGTGTCGTGTGAATAATTGTTCACGCTGAAGAGCCACAATACACCCTCATCTGTTACTGGCGCTATGGTGTTCAGTGGATGGAGCAAAACAATTGGCTTTTTGGGGGAGCTGCTGGATGGAGAGGGTAGCTAATGATGTTGGACAGTGAATAGAAAGGAAATGCATCGAGAAGAGAGAAGAAGGGGTTTCTCTTCACTCTCTCGACGAATGTGGGAAATTAGATTTTCAAGTGGCAGAAAGCAGGTTTAGCTGTAGACACAGATGTTAAAATGCGGAAACAAGGTGAAAGTGAAAGTCATATTTGGTAAAGTGTGGGTCTACATGAAGCCCAAGCTGGTCTCATTGATTTGTAATACCTCTGACATGTACTGTACAATTCTGCTGAGGATTTATTGGTAAAATCCTCAGAGGAAAGGGCCAAACAAAGCCACAGGACAATGGATAGAAGGGGGATGAGGCCACAGTATGATGAAGGAGAGAGAAATAGCAGGACTGATGAAGATGATTAGTTTGAGGAAAGGCAAAAGACACTCCAAGCCCAGTTCAGCTACCGGACAGGTGGCTGGGGCAGAATTAATATCACACATGAAAAGGAAGGAAAATGGCAGTGAGCAAGCAGCGATGCAGATCAAACAGAAACAGGGTTGATGAATAATAAAGTGAAGGCTGTGTGTAGGAAAGGTTGAGTCTCCTGAAAGTAGTGGTGGTGGTGGTGGTGGGGTGGGAGGGGTAGATCAAGCTTTTCTAGGAGACAAGTGTGACAGCACTGGAGACAAAATGCAGAAAAAGATAAGGAGATTAAGAGGGAAATAATTAACTTGAGACAGAATAGACAAATTCCTCCACAGTAAGTAAAGCGTTTTGTTATAGGGAAGGCACTTGACATTCGCACTGATTTCAACTGGATTACTTGTCGTTATAAGAAGCTCCTCTTGGCTGCTCTCTCATCCAAAAGAAGTTGCTATAACAGATATTTGATTGGGCAGACCTTATTTTTTAGGCCAGATGTCCTTCCTGATACAACCCCAAAGGGATTTGTGTTTCCTCCTAGTCTCACACCAGGAGGCGTGATACGGTGATGATGAAGTACAATCGCACATTCCACTTACTGTTCTTGGTGCACTTGTCTTCAGCTCTGTTGCTCGTCCATTATATACAAAGTATTTATAGGAATGCTGTAGGGAATTATAGGCAATTATTGGGTGTCAGCTTTATATCCATAAGTCCCGTGTTCCCCAGGAACATACGGCGCACAATGTGAATCTTAAAAAAAAAAAAGCTCTATTTGATCAAATAAAATGGCTTATTGGATTCAAGCATGGTAACAGAATATTGAAAGGTATGGGGAACATAGGACACACACAAGATCAGGCAAAAGTTGGCCAAACATGAGGTGTGAATTTGTGAGGATTTAGGAAAAGAGGAAATGTGGAGAATCCAGCCACATTTACACTGGACTCCGTCATAGTGGATGTCACTACAGTGTTTAGAAGATTGACTGCAACATATGCACCCTGGTGAAAAATTCTACTTGATTACAAAGACTGCCTTGACTTGCAAGCTTTGGCGTTTTCTGTGACCCTCATCAGCTGCTGTTCTGTATGTTTGACCTAGAGGTTAGCATGCAGAGCCACCAAGCTCCAGTGAACTGTACAAATGAGGAATTATCTCATGCTGAAGGTGCCCTAGCACAACAGCACAGTAAAAAAAAAGTGCATAGGATGATACAGTTGATTGTAATCTCAATGAAGCAAACAGTCAACATGGTTTTCTGGCACCAGGAACCCAAGGCTAATAGAGGTGGTGTTCAGTATATAGCTGGACTGGCTCAGAATCAATCCATGTGTTAATTAACCCCTGCTGGCTCCACATCCATCATCCTGACTCCACTGTGTCTGTTGTTCAACTGCACAGTGCATGAGCTGGAGGATTTCAGGGGTGATCCTCGCTCTGCCTCCTTTTTCATTTCAGCTCATTTATGGTTTTATTGCCACTTCCCTAGCTTTACATATTTAAAACCTGCAGCTTTCTTTTTTTTTCTTTTCTTTTTTGCTCATTTGCTGTGTCAGTGATGATGTTGGAAGAGGCTGGTGTTATCATATTATGAATGTGATAAGACGATGTCTTAAGTGCCATCTTGATTAGAGATGATCAGGCACACTGTTCCCATCAGCAATCCCCTGGACACAGTGCTTCAAACATCATAGATATCACTGTTTCTCTGTGAGTATGTTTAGTTTATGAATATTTCCTTTGGTGACGTAATTACTATTGACAGGGTAAAGTCTCTGAGGGCTTGTTGATTTGCATTGATTTTTCTTTAATGGAAGAAGAAAAAAGTCACTGCTACTTTGTGCATACAGTAAGGTACAGTAGTGCTGGGCGACACGGACCAAAAATTATACCTCGATATTTTTTAGCTGAATGGCGATATATGATATATATCTCGATATTATTCCTTCCCAAAGGTATAAACAAAAGGCACTAATGAGTCAAAGCTACATGTGCCAAATGTCACACAGGCACTTTTATTAATGTTCAGCTGTAGATGTACATAAGAAATTGCTCAAAAAGCAACCATTGGCATATTTAAATAATAATGCGATGTCATGCCGGCTGAGGACTTCAGCTGTTATCGTAACAGTTAGCTAGCGATGCAGCCATTAGCATATGCATAGTGTGCATAGTGGAAAAGATGAGTGCTCTGACCTTTTGTTGGGATTTATTAGGGGCATTGTCTACAGAATACATTACTCTTCTGCTCATCTGACACTTTGAATCCGAACGATCTCCAAATAATTGAGCATTGTTTTTCTTTTTACTAACCAGCTCCTCTTCAATAGTTTTGTGTCTGTTTACTTCTCCATGCTGTCGCTTCCTGCATGATTTACGGGTGAAGTGGAGAGAGGTGGGGCAGTGTGAAGTTGTGCAGAGACAAATTGGGAGAAGGGAAAGGTGAACTGGTGGATCTACAAGTGTGATTGTAACGCAACATAGACTATATTGACAATATTGTCACATCTTATATTGCATGTGAAAATATATCAATATTTCTTAAAAACTCGATGTATCGCCCAGCCCGAGTGTATGGTTATAATGATCAAGCAGGTTGGTGTTTCATTAGTACATTTAATCTCTCCATAGATTTATCTTTTATAAATGTCATTCCTTCTTCAGATCATATATAAAGGTTCCTGATGAAAACTGCAGCTTAGTAGTCTGAAAGTTGACAGTCACTTTGCTCTCCCTTAAATTACTATACACCTTGGACATTATTTCAGGACAAGTAAGGCAAGAAGTGCTTGCCCAATGAAATCTCAAAACAGACCTCAATTAAACCACAAAGTAAAAGGGATCATTCTTTTTGTAGTTCAAGCGGCATTCTGTCTCATAAAGGTTCTCTAATTGCTTGTTCGCAACCATACTGTGAATTCCCACCATCTTGTGGCCACAGCTGGCTATTTACTCTGGAAGCTAGCTTGACTATAAGTCATTGGAATGCGTAGTTTCTGTAATTCTCTGTTCCATTAACAAAGGCAAAAAGTCTCTTTCTTTCTTTCTTTCTTTCTTTCTTTCTTTCTTTCTTTCTTTCTTTCTTTCTTTCTTTCTTTCTTTCTTTCTTTCTTTCTTTTTTCTTTTGCTGTGTGCACATAATGAAGTGGGTAAAACTATAATCTTTGATGGGAGACCAACATGCTAGACAACCTGTTCCTGGCTCTACTTTTGCTGCTCTGAGATCAGTTACAATTTGTTTGTTCTTATGCACATGCAAAGATATCTGTGAAAACAGAGGGAACATGAGCAACTAAAAGAGCAAATTATTCTCTGATTTATTATGTTAAAAGAAAGTTTTTTCTTTAGCATGTTAGCAATGAAATCCATCACAGAGATCAGATCATGAACTGGAGACATCAACTCTGACCATGTCTGCTTTACATTTTAATGATTTTAAATCAGACTGTAGGTTTGTTTTTCTGAACTCATTGAAAGCACTTGTCTTATGAGATACATGGTCCTCATAGGACAGGCACACAACAAACATGATTTTATAAAATATGATGCATTACTGTAGATTCAACAGAATGCAAAATATGTAAAATGAGATCAACCTTAAACACCTACAGCAGTAATATTTAAGGTTGCCATGTAACACACAATACTGATGGGTAAAATCTTTCTGCAGTTTAGGTAAAAACTCTTTCCTTGATGTTTAGAACATGGAATAAACATGACTAGAAAAGGGGTGTGTGCAGTGACTTTGGACACATGCTATAGGGTTCTTACCCCCCGGACAAGTTTGAAATGGTACTGATAGTTTTTAAGTTACATTTCCACTGACTCATGAAAAATATTTTAACTCTTGATTTGGTTAGCAGCATGCACATTTTGGACACCTGAGCCCATCACTATCCATACTGCTAGCCTGACCTCATATCCGTATTGGTACAGCTTAATAACATTAGCATTGTGTTCTTTTCATTTTAGTGCAGCAAGATTCATCCCAATGTACTGTACTCAAAGCCAGAAATGATCATATGCTGTGTGCCTGAAAGAATCATATGAGGGATAGTAACAACAAAAACAATCTGAAATGAAGAAACCTGAACTTTTAGCTCACGGGGATTACCTGCATATATGTGGACCTTGACCATGAGTAATATGAGCATGAAAGGAGTGAAAAAGGTTTTGGGATCTCCCATTTCCTGTGTGGACCTTTAACACAGTGGCAACATGGCCTACAAAGCATATAGCCTACAAACATTATGGTAATATTAGCAATGAAAGGAATTCAGATGAATAAATTATCTTGAATGTTAAGGGCCCAGTGTTAGAGTATGTAAATGGGAAATGGTGACAGCATTGATACTGAGGAAAACAACAACCAGAAGAAACGCTGCTAGCCAAAGCGATGTTTTGACTTACTGTAGCTTATCCACTGACTTGAAGCCGCAGTAGACATAAAGGTACAGTAGCAGTGGCCTTATACTCAGAATTGGAACAACTCTACTTTTGCTTGCTTCATGGAACAGAATAATAGAAATTGCAGTACTGGTGTGTTTTTGGCCAGTGTGCAGCCTAAGCTCTCTAAAGCGTTATCACCGTGACCCTAACTCTATACAGATGACAGAAAATAATGAAAAAGGTAATCGGTCTGCTTTAAGGTTTATTAGCGCTGTGTTGTGTAAATTGCTGACATGTACTTTCAGCAGATACTAAGTATAACAATGAACAATGGTGAATCTTTGCAATACTGGCTCAATAACAGCCTGTAAGGTCAAGAAAGCAAGTGTTGCTGGAATCAATGTTTCCATGGTAACATAACCCTTGCCAGTAAAAAAAATATATAATTAATTTCTAAATTATGAACCTGCGATTAGTCAGATTTCTTGGGCCTTTCAAATGGTGTGGCTACATGGTTGTTTTATGTAAACATATTATTTGACTAAAGGCCGTCACTGTAGCAGCATATGTGCTTATCATTTGCCTTTGGCACCTTGTAAAAAGTCCCAACAGGTGAATTGAGCATAAGGAATGCTGATGCAGAAATTTTGAAAAGGAAGAAATCTGTTTCATTTGATCTCGTCACAGTATGAGGGTTGGAGTGTGAATGTAACACGGCCCACGGGGCATTGAGAAAACTGCCTTTTCCAGCTGTCTCTCCGTGCCAAGGTGTTCGGTTTAGATACTTGTTCAAACTGATGGGAACAGTTTGGCAATTAGAAGACAAGTCAGCTCATGGACAGCAAGAACGTGACCTCTGGGCAGTCGGCAAGAGAGCGGATAGTTTAATGTTCAAGGAGAAAGGACGCCAGCTGGAGAGATGGAAAGCGTAGCACATTCAGAGTTCACTGGGGTTGAAGGGGGATTCAGCAGGTGGGGAGAACCCTACGTTTTGATGTAGCAGTGGCAGTTGGGGGAAATAACTCACTTAGAAACAAGTCACATAATTTCTATTAAAATGTTTTGGATTAATTTTCTTTGTGTACAGATGTGCTGGTTTTGAGGTTTACTGCTCTTTGTGCATTTAGCCAAATACATTCTAAAATAAGCAGATCTTAGCTGACATAACAAGGCTGGTTTCAAACCCCTGGCTTGTGTAAAGCAAGAGGATTTTGCTTAGGTTACTAAAGAACATCATTAATTTAAACCCAGAGTGATGATTCAAAGTTCTGTTGCTTAGCAGTCATATTGAAATGCTTCTACTCACTTATTTACTGTACTTTGGAATATCGTCTAAATTAACTTTTATTACAGTGGTCAGCAGGACATAAAAATTGCATGACTGCACTTTGGCTGGCTCCAGCACATTAAACACGATCTAGCTTGACAGCATTTGGTGTTGAACTACTTGTTTTAAATGCACATTCACTGAAGGTGCCAGAATGCCTTTCTGGATTGTTCCACTTTAATCCTTGGGTGTTCATTACCTCTTAACACCCACTGTATCAGAATTATGGGCAGCGTTAGGGTTAGAGTCATAGTATTTCATATTACAGCTGACATTTCTTAATTGTATTTTGTTTCTATATGAATGCCTGGATGGACAGAAAGCATGTTTTTGGTTGGGCCATAGCTGAAACTGCAGATTTAATTAAGCAAACCAGTTAGGCTTTTATGCTTTCTCTTTCCCATGATGAAAGACACACACAGCAAGGTGCCAGTCTATTAGTTGCCACAGTCTGCATTCAAAGACACTGTTTATGGAGAATTCGGCATGCCAAAAGAGGGGGGGGCGGGTGCCGGTTTGGCTGTTTCTGCCAGCCAACCCTGACTTCAAAGCAGTCTGTTACAGTGAACATCCACATCAAAATAGAACTGGATTTGCAAAAACAGAACATGCGGCCATTGCCAGCAAAGCCGGAGCGGGAATCGCCCTTCGAGCATGTCACAGATTTGAGATTTGGGTCTCTGGTCTGCAGCTCCGGTGCAAATGTTGCTTGTGATCATGACTGAACAGTCTGAGATAAAGGGGCACAATTCTGTTTTCTGGTGTATTTTTCCCTTAAAGGATTATTACAAAATAGGCCTAATCTTTTTAGTTTCAACTGTCAGGTTGTTTTGACTTGTTCTACTCCTACAGTGGGGAAATAATTATTTGATCTCCGGCTGCCTTTGTAAGTTTACTCACTTCCAAGGAAGTGAACAGTCTCTAATTTTTTTTGATAGTTTCATTTTAATGGCGCGAAACAGAACATCAACCCAAAATTTAGAAAAAAAACACATTACATAAAAGTTATAAATTGATTTGTATGTCATTGAGTGAAATAAGCACTCGATCCCCAAGCAAACATGACTTAGTGCTTAGTGGAGAAGCGCATGTTGGCGAGCACAGTGGTAAGACGTTTAGTTGGTCACCAGGTTTGCACACATCTTAGGAGGGATTTTGGTCCACTACTCTTCCCAGAAACTCTCTAAATCCTTTAGGTTTCCTAGTTGCTGCTCCCTCCATAGATTTTCTATAGGATTGAGGTCTGGAGACTGGAGTGGGTAGGCCACTCTATGTCCTCAATGTAGTTCTTCTTTAGCTGCTCCTTTAGTGCCTTGACAATATGTTTTAGGTTATTGTTACCAATGGTGTTCTTGGTGACTGTGGTCCCAACTGCTTTCAGCTATTAACAAGCTCCTCTGGTGTAGTTTTGGGCTCATCCACCACCTTTCTCATGGTCATCCTGCCCCCATGAGGCAAGATGATGCATTGAGCTCCAGACTGAGGGTGATTGACTGTCATTTTGTATTTCTTCCATTTCCGAATAATTGCACCAACAGTTCATCACTCGCCAAGCTTCTTGCTGATTGTCTTGTAGTCCATTACAGCCTTGTGCAGGACTTCAACCTTGTCCCTGATGTCCTTTGACAGCTCTTTGGTCTTGCCCATGGTGGTGAAGAGGTTGGAATGGAAGAAACTGACTCTGTGGACAGGTGTGCTTTATACACATAATGAGTTGAGATCAGGTGATTGTAATCAGAGTGCCACATGGACATGCAGCCAATTTATGGGAGCCAGAGTTCTAGCTGGGATCTAGGGGATCACATACTTACTTCACTCAATGACATGGAAATCAATTTATAACTTATGTGTTTTTTTCTGGATTTTTTTTTTTGATTTTCTGTCTCTCTCCATTAAAATGAAACTACCATAAAAATTAGATTACAAATTAGAATTTGTAAGTAAGGAAACTTGCAAATTCAACAGGGCATCACTAGCCTGTATATCAGCACTGATGTGGAGTTATTGTCTGAGTGGAGATGCTTATCATTCAGGAGAATACTGCAGTGGCTACCTGTGCCATAATGGCGAGTATAAGTGAATGTGACTTTGTGATGACGTTACTGGTAGCACACGAAGCAACAGTGCTGGGGCCGTAACCCTTGTTTGCCTTGAGTGACCCAGCCAGGAGCCGGATGAGACACATTAACTCATCTAACATGATAAACATGGAATTAGCTGAAGGGGGTCTGAGAGGTGAAACTCTAAATTTACAGCTCAGTCTAAACCTGAAAGAATCAGATCATAGATACAAGCTACCAAATTTTGTTCCCTTTGTAGTGTGGCTGAGGTCACCTTCAAACATACAGGCTCCTGGAATCATTGACGAGGAAGGTTCCTGACATTTGAGGAGTGTCTCTGCTGACGTGAACATTATAGTAATAACTACCATTAATTAGCAGTTAACATAAACATAACTACCTGTTTTTGACTTTGATTATATAAAACCAAGTGATTACTCAACATAGTGATCAACTTCTCCCCAATTTTGATGTGAAATGATATGCTGCTCCCACCTTGCTCTCTGTTGATATTTTAAAAGTCTGATTTGATTAGCTGGCCTGTGGCACTGTTTGAAGATGCAAAGTGCTACCTTAAAGCGGAGTCATTGCTCCGTCAGTTCCAGATGATTTGGCGCTTCTGGGAGACATCGCCAAAGAAACCGAAATGGACGAAACCACAAGGCACATCTAGATGATACTGGAGGCATTACATAAGCACTCTCTTCAGCTTGTAGTGTCAAAGCGTTTTGCGTGCTCAGTAGGAGTAGAAAAGCACTATATAAGCGCCAGTTTATTTGCCATAAGCTTTCAATCTGACCCCTTCCTGATTGAGAGGCATTAAATTATATTTTGCACACAATGCTCTAATTTCTGATGTTTGTTTTGTCTTTCTAACTGTGAATGATCCTTTAAGGGCAACATCTCCTCACAGCATCCAGGGTTTCATTTCGTGTGGTGCTCATAAGAATGTATAGGTGATAATTTTCTGCTTCATGATGTATCTCTGTGGAAGAGTATGTTCTTGGGTGTGTGTGTGTGTGTGTGTGTGTGTGTGTGTGTGTGTGTGTGTCATCCATAAGGAACAGCCTGGGGAAGCTAACATGCTGTAACAGAGCAAGGCAATGAGCCACGATCACTGTTAGGATCCACTGGGAAATAACATGTAAAGAGCTTCCTGTCAGTGCAGGAGAGAGCCCAGGGAAATAACCAAGATTGGTGCAAACTTCTGTCATCGCTGTTCCCCATGCACACATATTCACATGTGCAAACACATATGATACTGCTTCATTGGTTTCTTGCTCATATAAGAGATCATGCATGGATATCATTTTATATCATACAAACAGAAATCAAATTTTACTCACTCTGCACACACTCACGCGCACACACACACACACTTTGATATATGTACTGATGCTGCTCTCACAGCTTACAGTTCTCCCATGGTATACACACACTGGAGATACAGAGTAGCTCATGGATACACTCAGAAATACATAATCTTTTCTAACAGTGTCTCTTTGTGTCTCTCTTTGCCTCATGAGGCCCAGCTAGTCTAGCAGTGGCATCTGTCTTTGTTGTGCAATTGCTTCAACTGCAGCACATAACACCAACAGAACTGTTGCAAGTTTTCTCTGCTATTCATCATTAGCATTGTTTTCATTAAGACCTACACTAAGACCCACAGTGCAGCAGTGGGTTGATGGCTAAATGTAACTTGTGGACAGAGCTGATTAACTGTGACAGGTTGTGTCAGTGATGATGAGGTTGAAGGGCTGTTTTCAAATGGTGGATGGGCATGTTATACTCCAAACCAATTTTTTGTTTTTCCTACAAAATGTTTCTAATTTCCTTAAAGGACAGCAGGCAGGGATATGGTTACCAAAGTCTCTGCCTTTGCCTTTTTCTGGGCTCACCTTTAAACGATAGCGCCTCTATTCTGAGACTCAGGAGGGTCTCAGAATAGAGGCCATTGCTCCTTTGCATTGAATGGAGCCACTTCAGGTGGTTCAGGCATCTGACTGGGATGCCTTTCTCTATGCCTCCTAGAAGTTTTGGTCATATCCAATAAGAAGGAGATTCTAGGGCAGACCCAGGTACAGAGAATAAAATGGATGGATGGATGGATGGATGGATGGGCTTTCTCAGATAATAATAATCAGAGGTTATATATAATGTCCATATCAAGGGCTTTTTTCATCTCTAGCGTTGCAGCAGGTCGACTGGTTTGTTCAGCAAATGACTGCAGACATGTTGTTCTTACGTAAAGCAAATGCATTCTAAATGTAAGTGGACTAATTTGCCTAATCTGTGTCTTTAGACCACATGGAAATGCAGTCAGCCAGTGAGCTGAGTAACCTTTCAGGTTCTTGAGATGTTCTGAGACTCAGGAGTGTGTGTGTGTGTGTGTGTGTGTGTGTGTGTGTGTGTGTGTGCTTCAGGGACTGAAAGTTCAGGTACTTTTGTTGGAAATGTGTTGCTGAAGGCCTGAAATGATACTGGCATTCTTGAGGCACTTGTTGTGATTATGCGATATACATGGAAATGAATGAAACTGAACTTAGTTGAATTCTCACGTTTGACTCAAAGCATTAACGTACAGACTGACAGAGTAGCTCTTCTGTCATTTTTGGGTTCATTGCCAACTCTGATTATTTTCAGACTGAGGAATAATAGCTGCAGGATAGTGTCCATCAAAATAAACTTTATTTATTTATATGGAAAGCAGTTGAGCTTTATGGCAAAGTATAGTTAAATATGTGACTCTTTGGATATATACACACACAGTTGTTTTTTTCTGTTGGATTTGAAATGTAATGACGATATCTATGGTTATGATTAATTTTCCTTGTTTAGCATAAACCAAAGGCAGTCTAATAACACGGCATTCTGCGGCCCAGATTGGAGTATAAATCTGAGGCCTAGAGGCTGTTTGGTGTGAAATAATGATGTTCTTTCAAAGTGAGAAATGTTGTACGGGCCCTCTATCTGACTACTTATACAGCCATCATTTCTTTCCCTCTCTCTGTGTCAGATAACAGCTTTTGATGAGCTTCAGGCTGATTTCAAGGTGCCAATCGATCAGGGCAACCCACTCCATGCGGTAGGTCTGCATTCCCTTCTTTTGTACATGCACACTTTCTTTACAGATTTCTTTTCATGATTTTTTTACTGTCTTACTCTACTGTGCTGGGGGGGGGGATAGAAAATGCCACACAACCCAAAACATTCTGTTTCTTCACTGTTTACCTTTCCATTCATTTTGAATCAAGCAGCTGGCAACAGTCTAATCTTGTATGCCCTCCTCTTCTCACTTCCTGGCTGACAAGCAGACTCCTATTATAGCACTTCAGGGCAAAGCGTTAAGTATGAATGACTCATCTTTTACACAAAAAAACACCCTTGAATCCAGTTATAAATAAAATAGAAGTGACAAGCCATAAATATAGGTAAATGTGGAAGCTATAATTTGCTATTTAAATTTAAATTTAATTTAAATGATAATATTAACAATGCAAGTCGTTTCTAAACATTCAGCTCTAAAACCTCAAACTGCTGGATGTTTAATACAAGCTCAGTCACTAAGATGTGCATTATAAATATACATCATGTTGCTAAATGATGTGAATTTTGAATACATGCAGAGACACATCATTAACTCGTGTCATCAGTGGTTCTGATCTGGAAGCATCTTTAACCCAAACTTCAACCTTCCAGACATGCCACCTATTTTCTATTCTGTTCTAGTAAAATAATGATCTGTTAGAAAATAATTTACTTAGGATTTAAAGAATCTTTTTTTAAGGAGCTCTTTTCAGTGATCTGTCAGCAGTGTAACATACTGGTGTCGTGGTGCATTAGCACCCTGCCAACCTTTCCATAAAAATAACAATGACAGTCTTTTAAACCAGAACAAGTCTAATGATAA
>JAMQGT020007657.1:0-25526 GCA_024447675.2 Pterophyllum scalare | reverse complement strand
TTGTTTATGTTCATCTTCTTGGTTCAGTTGCGTATTGCTGGCTGTTCACAGCTAGTAGGGGCAGGTAACAGGTGCCTCAGCAGTGATCGCCCGGCAGTATAGGGTTATAATATGTATGCTTTGTGTGCGCGTTTCAGATGGCTCTCATGTTGCAAAACTACTGCTGCAAACTGTCGGTCTGGGCATTCAACTGGTGCTTTGTGTGCCTCCATTTTCTTGCTCTCGGGTTTTAAAAATGGCACGGCTGATTCTGGTGAAGGAGTCGCTCTCATGACTCCGCTAGTGATGACACCCCCTGGCCAATCAGTGGCATGCTGTCTTCCGCGTCACATTGAAACACCTTCAAACCGCAGCGAGTCCAGTCGCACCGAGTAGTTCCATATGGAGACGCAGCTTTAATAGAGTGGGACAAGGTCTCACCCACACTTTTTTTTTTCCACACCTTGGCTCATGTGACGATGCACATGAACAATAGGGGACAAGGGGGCAATCCCCACTAGGATTTAAATACCTGGTACTCTGTACCTTTTGGTTTTAGAACTGAAGAAGCCTCTTGGACAAGAGGTCAAATACCTTCAAAAACTTTTACAAATTATGAAAAACATAAGGGATGCCTCACCAAGTCATTAAGTGTCTCTGCCAAAGCCTGTAGAATGTTTTAAGTGAATAAAATGTTTGCATTCTAAGTTTTTGTCTTGCACCTCCTTACTGCCTCAATGCTAATGGCTACCACCAATAGATTCCTTCATAAATAAAAGATTTTGTGCGCTTATATATCTATTCAATTCAATTTTATTTAAATGGCACCAAATCACAGCAAACAGTCACCTCAAGGTGCTTTATATCGTTAGGTAAAGACTCTACAATAATAATTGTACAGTGTGATTTGACTAAATGTAAGAAATGTAAAAAGATTAATCAGAAAGACCCTCAGTTCTGACTGTGTAACAACAACATTTCAGACAACTGAAAACAATGGCAGTTCTCATGATAAGCTTCCTTCCTGTTACTATAAATGGCCTCCACTCACTTTCCCACTCGCACACATGAATGAGATTCTCCCCTGGTGTTTGGACAGAGACATATGCGTGCGCACACACAGACACACAGAGCTGCATCCCTCATTCTTATTCATCTGCTTACTTCTCAATCACTCACTGTATGCTTCGCTGCACAATTATAATCACCTTAAAATTATTTTATGACGTGCTCACAAAACCAAATAAAACTCCTCAGTGTGCATGCACACACACAAATACTCGTGAATACACTTTATAAAACACACAAAATGCACAAAACAGATTCAGTTGTATAATGCACTGCTTAGACACATTCATGTTAATTTTTTTTTTTTTTTTTTTTTACACACAAACATCAAAGCATACTGTAGTATAAACATGCACAGAATTTATCAAAACACACACACACACACACACTCATTATCTGGCATATTACAAGGAGTGAAAGCATGCCCACTGTACTGCTTAGCAGCATTTGACTGGTCAATTCTATAAACACGCGCACACAAACCCTGTGTAGCCAGAGGAGAGGATGTGGATTGTTTACTACTGCATGTGTTTGTGGTGCCAAGGACCACAGAGGCGGGCAGGAGTATCCGGAGAAGAGAAGGGCATGAATGGGAGCACAAAGCAAAGGAAAGAGAGGGGATAATAACTGGTATAATGCATTCAAGAAGTCATTAAAAAAAAAAAAGATAAAACATATGGATAAAGACAACAGCAAAGACTGAAAGGAAAGGGGATCAGTGAGGAAAAGCAAAATAAAGCGATGCCTGGAAAGAATGCTGGAACAACAAAAATCAAGGGAATTTCAACAGAAGCTGAACAGGAGAGGAGAGCGAGCAAAAGAAATGAGGATAGGGGAGAATGGCCATCTACAAGGCATTTTTTTTTGTTTGTTTTATTATTTAAAGCCATGTGGGCATTTTTTTAATATCTTAATTGAAAACAAATACACAATAACTCTGGACTGACCTTTTCTTGAATCCATTAATATAAAACATGTGGCAGGAAACATGAGAAAGGGAAAGAGTAGAGAAAACTGAAGAGGGAGGGGGGTAATTGCTGATGTGGCAGCAACTTCAACTCCCACATCAAGAAAGGAAATCAAAGCCAAGAGCAGAAAGCTGGAGATGCTGGCTGCTGAACTGAATATTCAATGAGAAGGAAATTAAAGAGAACAAAAAGAAAAAAGATTTTAAAAAAAAAAGAATGAAAGACAAAGAGAAAAAAAAGGGGGGGCTTGACAAGAAAATGAAGGGTCAATAAATGGCGTTATTATGCATCGTGGTAAAAGGTGTTGCAGTAAAATATATTAATGCAGGAATTCTCCATAGACAAACATATCTAAGCAATGCAGACTTCGAACTTTGGCCCAGGAGGCTGCTGGTGTTTTATTCTCAGCAGCTCCGGGTCACTCAATTCATCTTTTAATTCACCTCATGTCCTTTTCCTCTTTCCAGTTCCTCCCCTCGTTTGTCAGACCCTCTTGTCAAGTGATGCGAGGCATTGTTACTTCCTTACTCCCTCTCCCTTTCCTGACACTCTTTCGCAGCCTGATGAAGATTGAGAGTGGTCATTTCAGACTAATTAGCAAGCCTAAACAGACAACCAGGTGCGGCGCACACACATCCGTCTCTCAAGCGCTGCTATATTAATGCATGCACACATATCTGCATGTTTAGAGGCTAGAAGAAGGGTGCTGTACTTTCAAGCACACATGGATGCGCACACAACCAAAAGCAATAAAGCCCAAAATAGTGTTAACTCAGTTTGTCTGACACACAGGCTCTAATTTCCTCCAACTTTGTCCGGAAATTTGACAAAATAGATGCAATAAAAGCATGAGAGCACATTTCTTTTGCTTTATAGACAATTATAATCTCGTTGCAGCACTTCTGAAAAGGCCATATTCCCTGGCAGCCTCTTCATCTGCTCATCCTGTTGCTGCATTAAGAGCTAAATGTAATGAAGGCATTTCTCTAAAACATTGCCTCTCATTGTCTCTCACACGTTCAAACCGCAAAATGACACAGCAGGCCATTTATGTAGTCACAGTAATATTTTCATTACTGTCACAAATCGCAGTCTTTAAACATGAAGTATTGGAAAATACGTTCAGATTTCCTCACACTTGGACATCGCGCAGCAGGTTCTGATTATTCCAGATCACAAAGACACGTGTTACTATACAAGACTCAGCTGGCACGGCCAGCCACGATGGATTTTTGATGGCTTTTTGAATAATTTTACCATTTCATAGATCATCACACGGCCAAAGCAATCAACGCTAGTAGTCTTTGGAACTTGAAACAATTCAATAAACCTCAATCGACCGCGACAGTAATGAATTTGACTATTTTTAAACACAACACCGATTGATTATGGGAGCAAGTTGTTTATTTTCGTCTTGCAATGCAACAGGTTTTACTGCCTTCTTTTGGGTTTAAAAGCTGCCCGGAAAGCTTCATTTTTCCTGCAGAGTGGAAAACAACTGAAAAGATGATGAAATGAAGATCCTGCACAAAATATATAATGGCTTCCCCCCAAAGTTGTGCCATTACTCCTCAAGAGAAGGAAAAAAAATTAATTAGTCCAAGCCTACTGCAGATATTCAGTACTGTGTATATAAATCTGGACATGCCACTCATTTGAAACATAATACACATGAGTGAGCACAAATTATATAGCTCAGAATATGTTTAAATCCTTCTATCAGCAGAAAAGTGTGCATACACTACATCCTATATAGAAAGTTGCTTTAAAAAGATGAGAAGCACAGAATTAAAGCACATTGCTTTGGGTTCCTGGAGTTTATAGATTTGATGTCAAAATCATGGCCAAATCATTTTACTGGTCTGGCCAGTCAGCTGGGGGAGCTTAAACCATTTGGCAGAAAATTGTCAAAGACCCAATGAGCAGACCCTGCATTTATTTGTATTTATAGATTATTGCAGCTAAAAATGCAGCAACTGCAGAGGCAGTCATCAAGAGAGTGTTTCTCAATCCTGACCTTTCCTTTTGTACACTTTCATATGTGCATGCCTATGTAGTATTCAATTTACACCATGCACTTGTGTTGTGAATTTTGAGAGGGTAGCTTTTTAGATGGGGCACTAGAGTTGTGCATTTAGTCTAAACAGGGTTTGCAATGTTTGACTGCTCCTGGGAATTCATGCTTCAGCTGGAAACCTAAAACGTAACCTGACGTGCGTGAGATTGGTGAACCTATCAGAATGGATGCGAGGAAATAAACAAAGACGTGGAAAATATTTATTAACCCCCCCACACACACACACACACACACACACACACACACCAGGACACGACCACAATGCACCTCGCGCACGCATAAATGCCGGCAACACTGACTAACATGAACAATTTCATATATAGACTAAAATGAAATGCTAGACTTGTGGAAAGAAAATATAATCAAGGACTGGGTGCAAAAAAAAAAAAAAAGTCAGGTATTCATTTAAATTTTTTATTTTAATCATCTCAAGGTCTTCATGTAAGTGTCAAAGTTCAAGTTTGTCCTTGAGAACAGTAGCCGACAGACCCTGAATTCAATCATGCAATTACCAGAGCAACAATGAGAGTAGCTGGTGGGTCCTTTCTGTATTTATCAGTCATTTATCAGCCAGCAACTAAAAAGGTTTTTCCATATATGAACCAGAAGCCAAAACTTTCTGTACCTGCCAAAAGGCTCCGCAAACCAAACATTTATTTAGTCTTAAGTATTAAAAAAGGTGAGATATGGTTCAGGTAAGGTGGATTCTTTTCTGAGATTTAAACTTTTGGAACTTGATGGGGTGACTCAGACTCAGGGTTGGAAGGGGGGAGTGAGTTCATTTATCAGGACATTTTCCACACTGGAAATATTTTGTAAATAATATCTGAACAGGTAGAATTTCTTATTGTGACTTCCTGGGAAAGAAAAACAAAAAAAAACAAACAAAAAAAACCTTCTCCCCATCACGTTTCACTGCAACAGGCACACAATCCCTCACTGTCTCTTTAGACTACACAGAGCCCAGCATGAGCCTGGGGGTATAATTATATCACTTTAGGATCTAAAGGACTCCTGTCCACCAATCAACCAAATGTGCAATGTCCCTTGAGAGCATGTGGACACACACACACACACACACACACACACACAGGCTTGGTGCTCACAGTCACACAGAAACACACAAAGGAAAGATCATTTACAGCTAAATTACAGACAAATTGAACCTTGAGAGAGGAGAAGTTCAAAGACAGAGCTGGAGCTGAATGCAGAGGCGGTCTCGCTGTCTTTCAAACACACTCATGCCTTTCAGACAGACAAGCATCTCACACACACAGGGTATACATCCCAGGCAAAACATATCTTACATTTATCTCACATTTTGTCTGTCGCACACACACAGTCAGACACCCCAGACAGAACTGCCACCATTGTTGAAGAATTCGATAAAGCAGGAACACAGATGAATAGGTACTTGCACAATGTTCCCGTGCATGTCTGCGTGTGCACATCTTCGTTGATGTCTTTGGAGTTCAAAATTTTTCATTACGGGGGTGTATTTTTGTATGCATCTATGAATGAGAGTGAGCAGAGTGTGTGTGTGTGTGTGTGTGTGTGTGTGTGTGTTCTCATTCTGATTACAGATTGTGGTATTCTGCCTCCTCACTGACACTTGTGTACGTGCCTATTACCGCTGCTGAGAGAAAGAGCCGAGCAAAAGCAGCAGCGAAAAGTAAGGAAGCCTTCTTAAAAAGATAGCACCATGTCAAGCTACCAGAGATGTAGCAAAGCTTGAGACATGACAACTATCAGAGCAATATGGAGAAGGTGGAGGAAGAAGAACCATGGAAAGAGGTTCTGTTATGGGAGAGCAAGGAGAGTAAAGGTGGGAGTGGGGGGACATACGGAAAAATAGGACAAAAGATTGTGTTAGGTTTGTGGTGATATCAGCAGATTTGCGATTGCTATTCCTCTTTACAGAGGCATACTGTGTTTGCATGCATCCAAACAGGTTTATCAGTTTAGTCAGTGCTATAATAGAAATTTGCAGTACAAAATAGCTTAAAGTAAAAGGTCTTTATGGTTCTAATTTGTACTCAGAAAAGACTCTGGTCGCTGGTCTCACTGGATTGGTTAAGATGCCCTGTAATGCCAGGTCTGTGTGTCAACAGGTCCAAAGTGAACCTGCCCTGCTAGGAGACTCCAAACTAACTAGAAGAACAATTCTTCATCTGCTGTGTCCCCAGATGGGGAACTCAGGCACTACAACCCTGTCCTTACTTCTTCAGTTTCTTGACTAACTGCATAAAATTTATATCCTTGTCATGTAGTAATGTAGCATTAACTGAGCCACTGACCCTCTCAGCAAACAGTGCTTTAAGATTGGAAGAAAGCTTCACTTTCTTCAAATGTCAGTGAGCTAAGGATGACAATAATCATCCTTAGATCACTAACAGTCCAGAGATCTCTAAAAAGGTCTGATGTGACAGCACTTCTGTCCTCTTTACACTGGCTGTCTATAAAGTTCAGGATTAAATTGAAAATTTAGATTTTTCACTTTCAGCGCTCTTCGTGCTCAATGTAAAACTTCACCAATATAGGGAGATATTGGTGAAGTTTTAGCTCAATAACTACTTTGTCTGGAAGCTCAACTGATCAATGCTTGCTGGTGGCACCTCGGTCCGGGTTAAGGTCAAAAGGAAACGGTTTTTGAGGTTTTGACTCAAGTTCAGGAAGTCACTTCCATTCAACACTTAAGACCCACCTGTGTAGGGCTTTTTTGTTTTATCCATTTATACCTTTTTAACTGCAGTATCTATTTTATATTATAAAGCACGTGTCATGTTGAAAAACAATTAGAGAATGTGCCACATTTTCAATAGTTTTATTACATTTGTGTCATAATGGAAATTGCTTCTGTTTTTGAAGCATCTGCTAATCAAAGCTAATCCACGTGAGATTCAACATGTAGTGGGGCTCATGTGTGAAGCTGTCATTTGTGCAAATGTCATTTCATTACTACAAAGTTCTTCTTCTTTCATGTTGTCTGCTGTCTGCACTAATACATGAATGGATGGCGCTGGAAAGGCAGGCAAGGTAAAGAGTGATGAGGCAGCAGGATAAGGGAGGGCAGACGGAGGGAGTGAGGACAAAAAAGGAAAAGTTCATAAAGGGACAAAGAATAGATGAGGCGCCAGTCAGAGTGAATGAGGCAAAGGTGAACTTAAGGACAGAGATGGAGAGAGATGAATGAAAATAGATGTAGGGATGAATATGAGGAGAGGAGAGTATGACATATGAGATGGATACGGGCGAGGAGAGGAATGAGAAGGGTAGAGAAGGAGTCATGGCTCTGACAGAGAGTGGCAGACACGGAGGGAGAAACTGACAGGGCTGAAAGGATGGTGGAGGGAAAGAGGAAGAATGAACAGGAGGTAATGGTGTGACAAAGAGAAAGGAGGACTGGAAAAATGGACAGAGGTCAAGAAATGAAGGCACGAAGTTGGTGGAGGAAAGATTAAGGGAACAGCCTGAGGGAGGAGTGACAGTTGAGACCGAATGGTGTGGTGAAAGAGACAATGGAGGATTAAAGAGAAAGCGATAGATACACGAAAGTATATGCATTACATTAAACCCCACTACAGACGTCATCCCATTACTACCAGCTTAGCATCTCACTGGAAGCACTAACATGTATACAGATATGTAATCTGGATAATGTTTGATCACTGCTGTTTGCATTCTTGAACTCATGCCACACATTTGAAAGTCATGTGGAACACCCCACACAGCTCCTTCTGTGGACTTATGTCGCTGTTTTAAAGTGGAAATGATATGACCGCAATTATCAACTACCTACAGAGCCTGCAACCTGGGCTTCCACAGATACTGCCAATGATAAGAGAGGACAATGGGCATTCAGCAGGCTGATGATCTAAATACAGACAAAAACAAAGAAGAGTACTTTGTCTAAGGATGAAGGAGAGGAACAACAAGGGCAGAAAGAGAAAAGCTAGAAAATCAAAAGCAAAGTGACAGATATCAAACAAAGGTGGCATAAGGAATTATTGAATAAAGAAAAGTAGTAAAGAATGAATGACTAATGTAAGGGAGATAATCCAATTACAATGACTGGACTTCCTGGCATGGTGACCATTGAGGTACATGAACATTTTGATATAGCATGTACCACAGAGAGGATTAAGGTAAAATATTAAAAATTAGGTAAACTGAACAAAGAATATGGAAGGAATTAAACAGGAGATATTAAAATTATGAAAACCACTATGGGAAAGGGAGTCGGGGAATGAGCATTAAGTTTAGGAGAGTGTATAAGAAATAGGTAATATAGCTCCCTGACAAGTCTGTTAACATTTCAAAGTGCATGAAAACAAGAATTAACACACCTCACAGATTGGACGTGCAGTCAGGTGAAACAGAAAGCTCCGAGACGAATGGACAATGAAGCTGTAATATAGTTTTCACTTGTCAATTGGACTCAAATGCAATGTTTGTCTCAAAAAGGGTACATTTCCACTACAATTAAGATGGATTTTCACTGAATTTCTTCTTCTCGGAGACTGTTCCCTTTCCAGCCGTCATCGCTGGCTGCTTCGAGCTAAACCTGAAATGAAAGCTGTGGGTGTGACAGCAGAAACTTTCAACACGTTTCTTAGGGAGAGCTGCTCGGATTCAAGTAATTACTGCACTCCTGCCAATTCAAATGACCCCAATTCCCCAAAATGTCAAAGTTCCTCAGCTGTATGGGATTTTCTCTGCAGAACGAACAAAATATGACAAACTGCTGCAAGGATGGATAGGAGGAGATCTGCAATACATGAGAACCGACTGTGTCAGTTTATTGTCTTGCTCATACTAGCAGGGGGCAGGTGGATGAAGTTGCAGCAAAAGTCTTTCACATATTATTTGGTTCTCACAAATAATGCAGAACAATGCAATAATACAGACGTCCTTGTTGAGTTAAAACTAGATGAAATATTAGTATAGATATTGCCAGAGTTCTTTGGTGTCCCTCATCCTCCATTTTAGCACTTTTTCCATTTTCAAATATATTGGATAGGACACCACATTGAGGTGATGTGTGTGTGTGTGTGTGTGTGTGTGTGTGTGTGCGCGCGCGTCTGGCTGCTAGAATGTTTACATCACAGCAATATCTGCACCTCAAATATGAAATACACGACTTAAGATATAGATGCCATCTTATTCCAACATTATTGCTTCCTAAAGACAGTCCCAGTATAGTTCTGCTTATTTTTTCATCTTTCATACAGCAAGATAAATGTAAAAAAATAATTACAGGTTAAAAAAAAACATGTAAATTTAATTGAGGGGGTGAAGGTGTCATTATAGTGAAGCCAGTAAAGTGTGTGAAGTTTAATGGGTCTAGCTTCAACAGTACGCACCTGTGGTGTGAATTTAAAGATCTTAGGTGACATCGTTAAAGTTATCGCGGTCATGAGATTTTCAGAAAACTTGACATTTCACCTTGAGCTCGAGATTTTTAGTCGAAGTATCTATGGTGTGAATTTGAACATCTTACTGTAGGTCACATCATTCTCAAGTTATGGCCAACATTACATTTTTGTGTGGACAGACGCCGCCAACGCCAAGGCTACGACAATACCTCGACTTTTTCGTCAAAATAGCCAAGCTAATAAACTGAAAGAGCTCTGGGCCATTAGCACTGTTTTTCAGCGTTTGTACGAGATAGACCCATTTTTTAAATTTATTAATTGGTATGCACATGATGCAACACCAGTGGATTTACCATCAACTATACACAAAAAAAGATTACATGACACCACCCACTGGTTTATGGTACTTAAATCTTTTTGGAATTAGAAGCAACCATATTTGGATGAGAGAGTGTATCCAAGTTATCAGTAGACAACAAACTTCAATTAGCAAAGTCTACCCACAGGCTGTGCCAATTAGTTCCAAATAAAAAAAAAATACATAAATAAATCCTTTCACTGACAGAAAGTGCAATCACACTAAAACCATGTGTTTTTATGACAATTGCACTGAAAATGCTCCAAAACACACAAATACCACAAACATCAACATGCCCAGATCAGTAACTCAAATTAGCAACTAGTGCCAACCCAAAGCAGCCACACCCCAAATAATGCAGAACACAACACCGGAGTCATATTACCCCCCCCCCAAAAAAATAAATAAAAATACAGCTGTCATGAAGGGGGAAATTAGCTATAGAGACCAAAGCCCTTCTCTTTATATATTTAAAACTTGAAATGCATTTATTTCTGAAGTTGGGCATTTAAATATGGTGGTCTGGGAACTGACTCACTTTTGGAGCCATCCTCAAGAGGCCATTTAAGGACCTTTAGTTTTTGGCACTTCCACAGTAGCTTTCTTTTTTTTTTTAACCCCCGAGGGTTGCTGCCTTTGTTTCACACAATTACAGTTATTTACAACATGATGACAAACTATGATGCATTGCCAAGGCAGGAGAGTGGAAGAGAGAGAAAAATCTGCTTTGAAAATGTTTGGAGAACAAAATTGATTTGACATTTTTTGCTAGGCCTCAGTAATGAACAATGTGCACGCACTCTTTTCAAACTATATTGCCCACGTTAAGTCCATTGAAAATGTCTGCTAAGGTAAATAAAGTGGTATGTGTGGGTGTATCCAGGGGCTTTAATCAACAAACCGTGTAGCTCTGTGGGCACTGGAACATCTACTCGGACACTTTGTTACATACACCTGTTCAACTGCCCATCATTGCAAATATCTAATCAGCCAGTCACATGGCAACAACTCAATGCATTAGGACATGGTCAAGATAACCTGCTGAATTTCAAACTCATCATCATAACAAGGAAGAAAGGTGATTTCTGAGATTAAAAATGCATGTTTGTTGGTGCCAGACGGGCTGGTCTGAGTATTTCAGAAACTGTTCACTTCCTGGGATTTTTCCACACAACCATCTCTAGAGTTTACAGAGACGGATTTAAATAAATAAAATAAAAAAAATCTACTGAGTGGCAGCTCTCTGGGTGAAAATGCCTTGTTGATGCCAGAGCTCAGAGGAGAATGGCCAGACTGCTTCCAGCTGATCGGAAGGCGGCAGTAACTCAAATCACCACTCGTTACAACCGAGGCATGTAGATGAGCATCTCTGAACACACAACACACTGAACCTTGAAGTAGATAGGCTATAACATATCAGATGCCACTCCTGTCTAAGAACAGGAAACTAACTACAATTCACATGGGCTTAGCAAAATTGGACAACAGAAGATTAGAAAAAAAATGTTGCCTGGTCTGACAAGGCTCGATTTCTGATGCAACACTCGGCTGGCAGGGTCAGAATCTGGCATAAACAGCATGAAAGCATGGATCCATCCTGGCTTGTACGGATGTTTCAGGCTGGTTTTGGTGTAATGGTTTGCCACACTTTGGGCCTTTTAGTACCAACTAAGGATTTAAATTGTTGCTGACCACGTCCCATCCAGTTACAGCCACAGTGTACCCATCTTCTGATGACTGCTTCCAGTAGGATAATGCACCACGCAACCCCAAATAATCTTAAACTAGTTTAACATGGCAGTGAGCTCAATGTATTCAAATGGCCTCCAGTGTCACCAGAACTCAGTCCAATTAAATTTTGATTTCTATAGCACCAAAACAAATGTTAGAGGGGGGAAAAAAACAAAAACCATCAATCAGACCACCCCCAAGGAGCAAACACTTGGTGACAGTGGGAAGGAAAAACTCCCTTTTAACAGGAACAAACAAGAGTGAAAAGAGGTGAGTGAAGAAGAAACACTCAGTGCATCATGGGAACCCCCCCAGCAGTCTAGGCCTATTGCAGCGTAACCAAGGAAGGGTTCATGGTCACATGGTGTGAATATTTTCTACTTCATTATGACTACAGACTTCTGCCACAAAGTCTTTCTGGCTGAAAGGTTTAGGCACTAAAGTACTTGGTAGGTTTTTGGGTTGAATAAACCCAAACCCACATGTTAAAGTCCACCTGTCCAGAAAAACATGGAGGCAAACGTCTGTGTTAAAATTACTAAAATCTGTACTGATAAGAAATGCTAAACAGTCAAATTAGTCTAGCATTTAAAATACTGATTTTATGCTTAAGTGTGTTCTGCCAGTTTTACTCAAATTATTGGTTTCAGAGAAAAATTTCCAAAGCTGATAGTTGTTTAACTCTCTTGACCACTCAGTTTATTAAATGTGTTCTAATGCAAATCTTCCATTTATTCAAGAAAAACAAAGATCAAAAGAATGAAGAGATAATGCAAGACAAGAGTGCAGAAACTGATCAAGAAGAAGAATAGCTAGAGTTGTCAGTCGTGTGTTTACCATATAAAGCAGGTGTTTTTGTTTCCACCATCTGCCCATAACTGCAATCTTAGTTGCACTGGTCTATTAATGAGTCAGCTTTATTTATTAAGTAAATGAAGCAGAAAATTCTATATTAATTGCTGTAACTGGTTTTCTGTTACAATGCTAACTCAAGATTTGTCAGTCTTTGTGCAACTCGAGTGCTGATAGACATAGCTGTCGGGCCTTTGTGCGTTTGTCTTGGATTGTGTCCGAGACCCATCTGTGTTGTTTCAGGTGAGCAAATCTCACAGGTCATCAAGAGCAGAATGCTACTTATAGCTTTCATTATACCCTCTCTCTCCTCACCCATTTATTCCTGTTGTCTTTCAGCTTCTCTCTTCACTGATTCCAGCTGTTCTGGCTTTCTTGTCTTTCTCAATCACCTCTCTCCTTCACCCATCTCCTCGTACTTATCAGCTCTCTATTAATTTCCTTTCACACCTTGTTCCGTTTCTTCATCTTTTTTCCTTTTTGTCCATTTCTGGTTAAGTCTCATGTCCTCAACACTACTTGTCTTCCCTATAATATTCACTGCCTTTACTTGAGCTAATTTTCAGGACAGGAAGCTTCTTACATTGACACTACATTGAAATATCTGCATCCCCACAAGACAGCGCAAAAAAAAAAAGAAAAAAGAAAATACACCAATTTAAATATCAAGTCCAAATTAATCTTTCTGAACCTGAGTTTGGTTGTAAAGTTTCTGCCAACATTAACACATAGCTGATATTTGCTGGTTTTAGCTTGTCCAAAACTCCCTGACAGGATTTTGTATTCAAGTTATTTTGTTATGGGTTTTTTTTGATCAAACCAGCTACTTAAAAGGTAAAGTTAATGTTTTTAGTCTAGAGCAGTGGTTCCCAAAGTAAAGCGCAGCCCACTTAAAAGCCTCAAAATCCCCTTAAATCCCCTGTGAAAAAAGTTTTCAGAGGACTTTATGCAGGTGTGTGAAAAACTAAGTACAGCCCATGATTCAATAGCTTGTAGAACCACCTTTAGTAAAAATAACTTGAAGTGATCGTTTTCCATATCAGACTATCGGTCTCTCATACTTGTGGTGAAATCTTGGTCCACTCTTTATAACGCTGCATCAGTTCTTTGAGGTTTGCAGGCATCTGTTGGTGCACAGCTCTCTTAAGGTCCTAATGCAGCATTTCAGTCAGGCTGAGGCCTGGACTGACTGGGCCACTGGACCACCTTTATTCATTTATCTTCAGCTCTTCTGTTGTGGATTTGTGGCTCCATTTGGGATCATTGCCCTGCTGCATGACACTTTGGGTTAGCTGTTAGACATTTGACTAACACTTCGGTATACAGAGGAGTTCATGGTCAACTCAATGACTGCAAGGTGCCCAGGTCCTGTGGCTGCAAATGAAGCCCAAATACTCAGCCTTCCTTTGTGCCGATATGCTGTGTGTCGTTTTCACCAGCTGTGCATTATGGCCAAATTTCTCCACTTCTCACACATCTGTCCAACGGACATTGTTCTGGAAGTCTTCTGCCTTTTCTTCCCCCTAACTGTACTATCATAAATTTTAACATTTAACATGCTAACCGAGGCCTGTAGAGTCTGAGATGTAGCTCTTAATTTTTTTTGAATGGTGAGTTTCCTGGGGCATCTACCCTTGGGAGGACTGTGGCATTGTGTTAACAAATGTTCCAGACTACCAAACCGCCAAGACCTCTGATTTTACAGAGGTGCTCAAACTTGCTGAAGATCAGTAATTCAAGTCCATTTGATTACTAGCACCTGGCTGCCATTTACCTACTTAATACCTACAGAGGTAGTAAAGATGCCCTTAGCTCCTCACAGAACTAAGCTATTTTCCACATTACTTTATATTGATTAATTAAGGTGGACTAGGTCTCTTTATCTAAGCAGATGTATGTCTAGAGTTTGAAGCAGTAACCCAGTAACAGAAAGCCAGCTACTGGCAGTGCTGCCATTTTTCCACACGGAAAAACAAAAAAAGTGCCAAGGAGATGTCATTTAATTTAGAATATTTGACAGGCTTAAAGCACCCCTGTCTGTGGACCAATGATGCCAGACACACACATCATTACCCTTATAGCATAATTGCCCAAGTCATATTTTGGCCAAATTGAGATATCTGTCCAACTCTAAAAGAATCTATTGTGTTAGGAAAGCAAACAGACATCTCAATGATGCCGTGAGGCTAACAAAATACGAAACGACAATGCCCCAGCAGCAACACAGGTGAACATCTACTACTTACTCTGTGATTTCTTCAGTGACCGTGTGTTCAACCTGGAGTCGAGAGTTGACCTCTATGAAGTAGTGTTTGCCATGTTTATCCACCAAGAACTCCACAGTCCCTGCATTCTCGTATCCGACCTGTAGGAGGAAAAAAAAAAAAGATCAAAAGAAAGCAGTTTTATAGCTCTTAATTACTCAAACTATACTTGTAGCATCAGTTGTGTAAACAATCAAGCAGGCAAACATGACTACATAAAAAGGAAAAGAATTAGTCTTGTGGATTATTTGTTTAGAGAGACAAGGGCAGTTTTCATCATCTTCCTTTAATGCAAAATTAACTCATTACTCAAGAGGGATTTATTGAAACCTCATACCATTTTCTCCACCTTTCATCTGTTACATTGCAATTATAATCAACCATCACCGTGTACTTTGTACAGGCACTGCGTCACTGTTGCTTGGTCTGGGATATTGAAATGTCCTTTAAATGACATGCACACGAGGTAAATGTGGGACAAGAAAAACTGCACTTAGGGATGGCTGAGGCTCGGGCAGTAAAGTGAGTTGTCAGTTCCATTCCCTGTCTACATACTGAAATGCCCTTGGGCATAACAGTAAACTTCAAGTCTCAGTATCGATATGTGAATGGCTAAATGACAAACTGAGCTGCTCTCTGCAAAGATTATAGAGTCAACCCTTAAAGGTGTCAGGGTTTATTGCATATTAACACCCACACATTACATACTTATGCACACCCAAAATGATAGATGGGACCGGTACAGAAAGCCACAGAGCCAATAAAAGCTCCATGGATTTTTGATGACCCAGTCCATGCCAGGACACTGTTCACTACCAATTAATTAGATTTACAATATGTTCTACTGGAAAACAGATCACATTTAACATGTTGGAGAAGTTTGTATGAGGAGATCATGGTTAAATAAGAAAAGTCAGTGTATGGGATGTAATACACCTACATGTTTGCTTCAAGTCTGACCCTTACAGGGCATGGACCCGGCATCTCTGCAGGTGTCCTGTGGTGTCTGGCACCCCGGACCTTTGGGCACAGGGGGTTGCAGGTTGGGAGCCCATGAACTCAGCTTGCTCTGGCACATACGACTTACAGTTGAACAGATTTGGAACTGGGAAGTCTGAAGGATGATTTAACACCCTGTGTTTTTTGCTGTGTTGCCAAGCAAGTTCTGATTAATCATTGTGGTGTGTTGGGCCTCAGTGTCCGGAAGGGTTAGACCGCTGCTGTGTCAAATCGGCGTCGCCAATGAACACAGATCAGTACACAATCAGTTGGAGCCAGAGTTGTACAGCAGCAGAAGTATTGCACTGGAGATGGCAATTCAACGGATCACAAACAATGTTAACTGAATAAAATCTCACCAGCACAAAATGGTGTCTGCATATTTGATGCAGCATCTTTGAGGCACACAGATCATTAACGTTTGAATAGCTTTTGATATTCAGTCTGAATGTGACTCACTTTAACACCACTCAAAAGCCTTCCAAAAAAAAGGTGCAAACTACATCTCACGACTTTCACGTAGTTGGCCAAAAGATGGTCGCTCTTCTTGGAACAGATATGTTAATTTATTCAAAACTATAAAATGCACCATTTAAAACTGCTCTTTGTTCTGCGTAAAACTAATGTTAACCTTATTTTCCAGAGGGAGGAGAGAAAAAAAACACACGAAAGAAATCATCTCAGGTCAACTCTCTTTAGATATTTTTCTTGTCAGTTTCTGCTTATATTTTAATGCCAATTTCTAGTTTTAACTATAGTTTTTCTAGCCACTTTATTATAGTTCATATTTCTTTTCAGCACATAGAGCTACAGAGTTTTAATGGAATGACAATGTAAAAATCCTGATTTAAACTGACCGAAATAAAACCGTATCTAAAAAAAATAATCACCTGTTGAGAACTGGTATTCTTTGATTACATTTTTTTCAAGAATTAGAGTGGGGCAGTCGCACACTCTGTGTCCAGGTCACCCCTCAGAATGGGCATTAACTGTCCTCACAGCTATAGAAAGAACAGCATGTATGTTCAGTTTGTGTTATGTGCTTTTCCTGAAGTGTCAATCTGTTTGAGTGTTTCTTACAGTTCAAGTGGATTCAGTTGATGAAGATGAGGACTCATAAATTTCATCACACTATACAAGATTCAATGATTGCTATGACAGCACACCGTTTAATCATTTTCTGAAGTGGCGGACACTTTCTACTTTACTCCTTTTGGACATTATTCAAAGTTCAGTGCTTCTGGAGTAAGAGGGCTAAACTGCATCTGTGACAGCGCTTTTACGCCCGGCGTGCTTAAATAAAAAGACTGACACCTGCAGTGAACCCTGATCAAGCAGATTAATGCCAGCCAAACTACTCATCGAGCTGTGGATGAACCTAGTGTGCCGTTCCGGCTCACTTCTTGGTTGTCTTGTGATTTCCCCAAGCACGCTGTCAGGCCAGAACATTTTACCTGCTACCTGGAGCTGGAGTGGAGATGCGGAGATCACCTTTGGCAGTCCTGAACTCTGCACTGTAAGGGAAAGTGCTCCCGTTATGGTTCATTTTACTGACTCAGCCTAACGGCCTATTTTGACATTCTGAAAACGATTGTCTTTTCCATGTCATTTATCCAAAGTGTGGCCTCACCGGCCTGGCCTGTTTGCATGTGACATAACACCTTTGACTTGCCAACCGGAGTGATAGCGAAGCCTGAGCTGGATTCCCCGACTGCTGTCCAGGATTCTGGTGTCTCTTCTGTATGCTGCTATAGCATTTCAAACTGGATTATAGTGATAAAAAAAAGATAAGCCACTATGCTTGTTTCTTCTTAGTATTGTTCTTAATAGTACATGTATGTGGCTCTGTAAATGAGTCTCTGGAGGGATGACTCCAGTCAACTGGTTCTAGTATCGAACCTGCCACATAGAGGAAAGTGCACAGACAGCAGCACTGTGTCTTTTACAGTAACCCCCTCAACCCAGACACACCCATCGGTCTCTTAAGGCCTGGTCCATCTAATCAGTCTTATGACTTTGTGTGATCATTTAACTAATGCCAAACATGCTTTGAGCCCTCTGCTGTAAATCATTTAGGCAGAAATCCCCGATTATCTTCTCATTATTAATATCTGGGAATGTCAAACCTAATCCTAGCCCAGATAATATGCTCTTCAATACTCCAGCAGCTTTTAAAGAACAGAATGGTCTTTATTTCTTGCATTTAAAATACTTGTTGGCAAAATGGATCTGATGCGCATCTGGGCACAATCTACTGATGATGTCATTGCCTTAGCCGAGATCTGATTGAACAAACTTGTGTCTGACAAGGACATCTGCATTAAAGGCTACAAAGTGTAGAGAGCTGACTGCCCCAAAAGAGATGGTGTAGTATCTCTATTAATCAAAAATAAGTTTCAGTTAAATATGCTGCTCTCAAAATCAGTAACCAAACAGTTTCTGGCACTGGATTTTCTGGTCACAAACTCACTTAACTGTAGTCTGCTGTTACAGGACACCATCCGCTGATCTGGGCACTCTCTCCACTATAATGGAGCTCTTAACTGGCCTGTGTTCTAACGAATTCATGGCTCTAGGAGATTTTAACTGGGGTGGTTGTAGTTCAGGAGGTAGAGGTCATCACCTACTAATCGGAAGATTGGCTGTTCGATTCCTGGCTGCTCCAGTCTGCATGTCCAAGTATCCTGCAGAAAGATACTGAACCTCAAGTTGCTCTCTGATGCAACTGTCAGGAGTATGAATGCATGTGAATGTTAGAGAGAAAGTACTTAAGAGTAGAGGGAAAAAAAAAACTGAGTGTGTGTGAATGGTGCTTTGAGTGCCCAAAGCAGAAAAGCGCAATATCAGAACCAGCCCATTTACCAACTGGCCACAACCAGTTTCATTTATCTCAGAGCACATTGTGATTCTTTGAGTCTTTTTCAGATAGACAGTCCAACTCACCCAAATACCAAAAATCCTGAAAACTCATCACTTGGCAGTCTTATTCTCAAAAATGTCCCTCACAAATACTCCTTCTGTGTTTGCCAATGACATCAGTGACCACTGTGTCATCAGCACTGTTAGAAACATCTAATCAAAACATAAGCCACGTATAATAAAGCATGACATGAAACACTTCTCGCAGCAAGCTTTCCTGCATGATCTGTCTTACTTGGAGCAGATGTCGATACTGCTTGGAATTTATTTCATGAGAACTTTAGAAATATTGTAGATAAGCATGCACCTGTAAGAATGACCCATGGTTCACTGCTCACCTCTCAGAAGGGAGAAGAGGGGAAAAAAAAAAAAATCAAGGACAGCACAGGCTAGCTGATATTCAGACAGCTTTGTAATGCCTGCACTGGCAAATTAAGAAAAGCTAAGGCCGATCACTTTTTATTTTTAAAATTTTAAACAAGCAATCTTAACCCATCTAAATTTTGGAAAGCAATATCGTCTCAGAACATCCAAGGCCTGTCTTTCTCCATTTACTGTTCAAGATTCCCAAAAAATTACAGACTAGCTGAAATGCTAGATTGTTCATAAGAACTTGAAAGACTACAGGACACTGACTCAACTGAGTCCATCTACTGTCTGCTGTGACTGTTCTGCTTAAACAAATGATTATTTTAGTTTTTTACAAAGCCCTGTGACTTTTGGAGGTCACAAAAATCGGCCAGTCCCGACAAGCTAGAGTCCTACTTTTTAAAGCAAGCTCCAGATTTTATTGCCCCCCCCCTCATATTTGTAATCTCTCCAAATTACCAGTTTTAGCTGAGAATTTAGAATCTTATTAATGATCAAATTAAGGATTTTTAAATCTTAATATTTTATCTGAATTTCAAGAATTTATAGAAAAATGCAATGTAAAACCACAGCTGCTCTTAAAGTTTTAATGGTTTTATTACCACTGACAATTGGCCCTATGCAGCTCTTTTTATAAACCCTTCCAAAGCCTTTGATACTGTCGACGATGTTCTCTTAAAACAGGTACTCTCAGAAGTGGATTCGTCAGAGAAGATGCTGAAATATTTTGAAAACTCTGTTACAAACGGTACTCAATGCGTGCAAGTTGAATGTCTGATATCAGCTTCAGTCCCCTTATCTAAAGGAGTGCCACAGGGGCCAGCCCTGGGACCACTCCTTTTTATTCACTATAATCAACATCACAAAATGCAGAGAATGCCCATGCACGCTCACGTGTATGCCCATGACTGTGATATACAGCTCAGCACCTACTCAAGCACAAGTGGTGTCATAATTACAGCTGCCTTTTGACACTGTACAATGAAATCTTTACAATTTAAAACTTGTTCCAAATGCAGATAAAACAAAAGTCATGTTCATTTCCTTACACCAAATCTAAACCAATAAATCTGGCCCCTATATCTAAATCTCAGGGTATTCAAATTGAGTGTGTATCAGAGTACAGGTATCTTGGTGTCTTAATTGATAAATCTCTTATTTCTCATATTCAACAGCTGGTCAAAAGACCAAAACTGGAGTTGGGTTATTTTAGAGTTAAGTCTCATTTCAGTTTAGAAAAACTGTCACTGCAACATTTCTTTCTGTGCTCAACTAAGGTGACCTCAAGACTCAATGAGTTTAAGGCACTTTTAAAGGATCTGGAAGTAACTGCATTGAGCTGCAAATATTTTGCTTGACATTTTTTTTCACCTTCTTGTACCTAGCCATCCTATGTTTAATCTTATCCTGTTTGTATGGCTCCTCTCTGCTTAAAACTTTGCTGTCTTGGCCAGGACTTCTCTAGAAAGAGACATTTTAATATCAATGTTTTTTCCTGGTTAAATAAAAGGTGAAATTAATTTAAAAAATTGCAATACCCCAAATGCTTTCCTGCTCAAAGCTGTACATGGCTCCACTCAGAGTAACATACATGTGATGAAAATCCTCATGTTAGCAGGCCAACAGGAGCACTTTCCATACTCATCTGTCAAACCCCCACTTTGGTCAATCTCAGCACCAGTTTAATTTTACCCAAAGGGAGCGGCATGTAGAGTGTAATTGGTATATAAATGCTACATAAATCTTTATCATCATAAACATAATTTCAAGACTAGGCAGGTTTACACAAATTACAGTGTTTGTGTCAGCAAACAAATCTGATTGGTTGGGAAACCAATCAGTTCAGCCTCTTCCAAGTTCCCCAGATAAGATCTAGCTACATCAATGATTATTCCTATAATCAAAGCTTTGTCATCATTTGAAATGTATAGTACCCCATTTTGAGAAATGGAATATAATGGAGGAAAATAACAACACCCAAACAATGAAATTGGAAGGCTGCAAGCCATCAAAAAACACAGAACAAAATTTTGTTGTGTTTTTTTCCTTGGGGCCCAGATGTGAATTACCAGGAAAATCAGTTCAAAATGACTTTCTTCCCTCTTCCTTTGCAACACTGAGCTTTTTATTTAAATTAAAACTAGAATGGATACATTGAGAAATTAAGGACTTAAATTGCTTCTCTCCTGTATTTAAACAAAACATGCTTGTTTAGTCCTTAATTGTTAAACCAGCTTAATGCCTTCAGGATTGCTTTGATTTCCATTTGGCGATCATAAATGTTAAGACATTCAAATGGGCAGAGGAAAAGACAGGAGATGGATTACAGAGACAAAGATGGCCCTAAGCTAAATTGCAGCAATTAAGAGTCTGGCAACTAAACAAGCACAAAAAGATCTGAACAGAGCCTTACTATTATGGAAATGCAGTTAGAAGGGAAATATCAAACCAGGATACAACATAGGTATATAATCAAATTGTCCATTTGAGTAAAATAATACCTGCTTCAACTGTCTGATTAAGCCTATAACCTGTATAGTTGTGTATGACTCAAGAAAACTCATCTCACAAGAAAACTGATAGATCCAGTGCATAATACACACACCCTGCATGCATCAAATACTGACTGAAAATAGAAGAAAAAGTACAAAAGTCAGAAAGCAGCATTTTCTCCTCAAAGTAGTCCCATTTATAGAAACTCCTTACAGATCATACCAAAGGAGACCAAGGATTCGCAAGCACAAAGAAACCTTACGAACTTATAACACATGCAAACACGGACACTGGAGCACACAAAGTGCAAAAAGAGAAAACCTATGGACATAAAACACGAGAGGTCTGCACTTTATCACACTAGCTGACATAAGGTTTCTGGAAATTATAATGTGTGTATTAATTACATCTGCTGAACTCTGTTGATTACACAACTGCTGGGAAGCCAAAATATCCACATGTATGCATACAACATATAGTACACTGCCAAAAGTATTCACTCACCAAGCAAATTATTGAATTCAGGTGTTTCAATCACTTCCATGGCCACAGGTGTATAAACCAAGCACCTAGGCATGCAGACTGCTTCTACAAACATTTGTGAAACAATGGGTCGCTCTCAGGATCTCAGTGAATTCCAGCGTGGTACCATGATCGGATGCCACCAGTCCAGTTGTGAAATTTCCTCGCTATTAAATATTCTACAGAAGCTGTTAGTGGGATTATAACAAAGTGGAAGCGATTGGGAACAACAGCAACTCAGCCATGAAGTGGCAGGCCACATTAAAAACAGTGGAGTCAGTGGATGCTGAGGCACAGAGTGCACAGAGGTCACCAACTTCCTGCAGTCAATCACTACAGACCTGCTAACTTCATGTGGCCTTCAGATTAGCTCAAGAACAGTGCGAGAGAGCTTCATGGAATGGGTTTCCATGACCAAACAGCTGCATCCAAGCTTTACATCACTAAGTGCAATACAAAGTGTCAGATAGAGCTGTATAAATCATGTCACTGGACACTAGAGCAGTGGACACGTGTTCTCTGGAATGACAAATCACGCTTCTCCGTCTGGCAATCCAATGGATTAGTCTTGGTTTGGTGGTTACCAGGAGAATGGTACGTGTCTGACTTGCATTTTTTGGACAATTTCATGCTCCCAACATTGTGGGAACAGTTTGCGGCTGGCCCCTTCCTGTTCCAGCATGACTACACACCAGTGCACAAAGCAAGGACCATAAACACATGGATGAGTGAGTTTGGTGTGGAAGAACTTGACTGGCCTGCACAGAGTCCTGACCTCAACCCAACAGAACACTTTTGGGATGAATCAGAGCAGAGACTGAGTCAGGCCTTCTCATCCAGCATCAGTGTCTGACCTCACAAATGAGCTTCTGGAAGAATCAGGGTTCTAGCAATTAAAAAAATAAAATAAAATAAATCACAGACCAGCGCTATCAGACAGATGTGTTCTAGTGCGAATGGCTGTGCCCGTTAGCTAACAACTGAAATTCTCAGCCCGGTATGATGGCACCTCAGCTAGGTGCAGCTGCGGGCAATCAACCACTAGGCTAGAATCCATGGAATGATTATGGAATTGTTGAGCACACACCTAAATCTTGTGGAAAGCCTTCCCAGAAGAGTTGGAGCTGTTATAGCTGCAACATCATATTAAACCCTATGAATTAAGAATGGGATGTTACTCCAGTTCATATGCATGTGAATGCAGACAAGCGCATACTTTTGGCAATATAATGTATGTCAGCATACATACATACTATGCACAAACATGTACTGCAGTCAGTTCTGCACAGACTGTCAACACACAAATTCACAGAATGCCAATTTTCAGCCTGAGTCACCTTACCCTCCTGCATGCAGCCAGTTTTTACGCCCAAGGCTTCATCGATCAACTCGCATGAAAAGAGACCAGAAGACAGACTGCAGCCTTCAAACGCACATGCAAACACATACAGTAAAAACACAGACACCTCCATCAACTTCAAGTACACATAAATTCACACATGTGCTGTAATAATGTGTGTCACTCCATATTGCAGTTTTTTTTCCTTCTTGCGCTCACACACTGAGTCAGAGTGAAGTAGCAGCCAATGTAACAGATTGAGTGGTCACTGCTTTATAAGGTCTGGCAGCCAAGTCAATGGACTGTACTAGCACAAGTAGAGGTTACTGGGATGCTGAAAGCACACATACCACCACACGCACACTTTTTTTTTTAAGCATCTGTAAAAAGCATAAGGTACATTTATAAATTTAGCTCCCTGCTGCAAGCCACAGTGAGTGTTTGATGCTGCTTAAATGATCCCAGCACTGATGAATGTACATTGGTGTATAGATTTAAATAAAAAGTGACAGAGATGGATAGCAGATATTGTACGGGGTTGATCAAGCCAGAGTGTAACAAAATTAATTAAGAACAGTTCTTGAGTACTGTGAGTATCAATGGATGAAGAATGGAAGTTCAAAGGAGTTCAAAGTTAAGACTGATGGATGATCAAATGAGGACAAAGAATCAAAGTGTTCAGTGACAGTGGAAACAGAGGACAAAAGGTGGATTAGATGAAGTAATCAGAGGTAGAATAGCAGAAAACATCAATGATGGACCGGCTCCCTGGTTACTCCCTTTACACATATTTTAGCTTGAAATCAAATACTAACATGTCAAAATTAAAACTCAACAAGGACTCAATTTTATTTTTTCTGCAATAGGATCAGATAAAATGTGACCCAAAATCCTAAAAGCCAAAACACCAAAACATTCAGCACAAAAGATTAAAGGAAATAGGCAAGAACAGCATTTGTCTACATGAAACAAACATCTTAGAATTTGCTGGACACATTTTTAGTTACTGCACACCGGGACCACGACTGATTTCCCTCCCATCTTCTGTCTGTACAACAAACAGATTGCCAAAGCAAAATAAGACCACCTTTGGGAGTAAGATATGGCAAATATTTCCTTGGAATATATTGTGGAACGAAGGCTGCTGGTGATCCATTCAGTCTGTATGGCATTAACTTAAAAATAATCAGCTTAGAAATCTTCCTGGAAACTAAGAACAAAATCTAGAAACCATGCAGTGGAAGCAATTATTTAGCATCTTTCTTTTTTTAACCTTTATAGATAAATCTCATTTTCCCGTGTTACATTATGACAAAAATGGTTACAAATCTGATTTTTGCCTGTTTATCTTTAATGATGGCAGCTAGTTTTCAGTCCAGTTCTTGTATAATCTGAAATACCTCAGCCTTTTCTCCCCATTTCCCTTCCTTAAGAACAGCTCATTGACAGCCACCCTTCCACTGAGACCATTTCTGATGAGGTTTCAGTGAACAGCAGATGGATCGACTGACCTGCCTCTCAGGTTTTTGCTGGACTTTTTCTGCCTTTCTTAAGGACATGAGTCTTTTGTTTTGTTTTGGGGAGGCCACTGCCACTTCTTTTGTCCTTCACTTTTCCAGTTTACTCATATATTTCAAAAGAAACACCACACCAGGATTTGCCAAGTTTTCAGCTAATAGCTCTGGATGATCACCATGTAGGTGCAAAAAGAAGGAAAAAACAGACACCATTTTATGCCTGTCAAACTGTTATCTGTAACATTTTTCATTGATTCAACTATAGAAATGGGAATAAATTATGTGTTTTGCCAGGCTGTTAGTAACAAAGTGCCTAAAGATGCAATTTAAAGTTGGTTCTTTGCCAAGTTGTCTGTTATGGGTAGACATACAACCATTTGTAGACAATCCCTTGAGTAAGATGCCTGTTTTAATGCCTGAATGATTCATAGGTTGGTGTTAAGCAAGCTTTACAAAACACATTCCGGACTGAAAAGTAGTCCAAGTTAAAAGAAAAACTTTGAAAGGCCTTCAGAAAACTTGGAGAACTATTGCTTAAGACAAAGAAACAGTTTCCTTGAAAGCAAAATAAAAGAAAAAATGATGGGTGGGATTAAGACTTTCGCACAGTATTGTCCCTTATGATTTTTTTGTAACCCTAAATAGGCAAAGCACCAGATCAGACTTTTAGTGAACTATGACTGGTACAGTATTTTG
>JAMQGT020007656.1:0-24336 GCA_024447675.2 Pterophyllum scalare | reverse complement strand
GTTGTGTTCTTGGTTCAGTTACATATACTTCATGGGACAACACTGACACAATGACACTTTGACACAATGAAAAGTAGTCTGTGTGCAGCTTATATAACAGTGTAAATTTATTCTTCCCTCAAAATAACTCAATATACAGCCATTAATGTCTAAACCAGCGGCAACAAAAGTGAGTTGGTTTATATATATATAAGAAAAAGTGAGTTGGTTTATATATATATATATATATATATATATATATATATATATCATATAGGCCTGTCCCTTTCATTTATTTCTGTTATTTATTTTTCACGTCAATGTATTTGTATTGTAGCAATGCTAGAATTGACAGGCGGGGAAAAAAAGCAAGAACGAAAAGGAGGACAGAGCACAAGCAGAAAACCACAATGGTTCATCAACCGCTGTTACAAAAAGAAAGAAAGAAAGAAGAAAAACATACAAGAAATAAACAATACCTGGAAAAAATAAATATACATGTGGAAAAAAAGCAAAACAAAACATGGCTACACAAACCAACAAGTTTGTTGTGTTGTGTGCTTGTTTGCATGAGTAAGAGAGTGTGAATGTCTGTGTGCATCACAAAATGTACTTAACAATGAGGGCAGAAAGCCACAGCAATGCCCGCCAGAATCCAGAGGCAGAGAAAGACCCAGGAGATCCTTCTGCCCGCACACCTACAGCTACACACATTCACCCACCCATATACACCCACCCACAGAGACAGGGAGAAATGCAGAAAGACTCATACACATCCACCCACCCTCTGAAGCGGGGGCGAATGGCCAGCCCCGCAGGGCCAGCAACCCCAGGATGCCCACACACACACACACACACACACGCACACACACACACACACACACACACACACACACACACACACACACACACACACACAGAGTTCTGGAATAATAATAATTTCCCTAACTGATTGTCCCCATAAAATACTTGGACTAACATAAAAGTCTATAAAGGTCTTTATCCTTTAAGTAATTTCTACATGACACAGCAGTGGTGTCTAAGCACATGATGAGTGAAAAGAGGGGAATGGAGAAAAAAAATCCTCAGTGCATCATGGCATCATCTATAGCAGCGTAACTGAGGGAGGGCTCAGGGTCACATGAATCAGCCCTAACTATAAGCTTGATCAAGAAGGAAAGTGTAATGTCTGACATTCTTATGTTAAATTGCATGTATATTGTCTCCTAAAGATGCAGGAAATTCCAGCAAGGGGCCTCTCAGGGCTCATCTGCCCTGTTTATCGTGACCGAAAAAGGAAAGTTGTAAAACTGAGGATTCTCTGACCCCCCCAGGTAAGCTGGTTCTAACCAGTCTGTGTGGCAGAGTGTGTAACAGATGTTAAAGCATATATAAGGTTTAAAGTTTCTTTGTTCGGGGAGTTTGGATCAATTGGCTTTCCTCTCCCAGACATCTCGAGAAGTCTGTTTGAGATTGTCTTTTTTGTAATAAATCTTATGTTATTCATTGAGAATGTGTCGGCGAAGGATTTCTTCAACACATACCAGAATAAGACACAACAAAAGTTTTAAGCCTAATTTTAAAAACAGAGAGGGTGTTTGTCTCCTGAATCCAAGCTGGGAGCTGGTTCCACAGAAGAGGGGCCTGAAAGCTGAAGGCTCTGCCTCCCGTTCTACTCTTAAGTATCCTAGGAACCACAAGTAAGCCAGCAGGCTGATCTGTTGGGCACTAATGATGATTGAAATACTTGAGACTGAGATCTGATGTTGCAATGTCAATGACGCTGGAATGTATTTAGAGTTTTTCTCTGTTCCTGTATGTGACTGATGAGCTTCTCTGAGGACGTGATGACATGTAGTCTATAACATTGCCTATGCGGTTGTCTCACATTTGCATGAGTGCATTCTTTAAACTTGTATGTAAAAAAAAAGGAGATGAGTCCATCACTTTCTGGACTTGCTGATGTTCTGCACTGCACAGAGGAAATCAACTGGCCAAGGCTTGTCCAGTACTGTGTAATGAAATATTTATTTTCTGCGCACATAGGTATTTTTCTCTTTTTACAGAGGCTCTGTAGAAGTTTGACAAAGCAGATAAAATGACAGTTCTTGCTCAAAAGGAGATCTGATCTGTGATCAGTGAGGCGGCAGGTAAACCATACACACCCGAAGAACAAAGAGTTGTGAGTTGTAGAATTTAATGTTCCTTTTTCAGGTATACGTTGTACATAGTATACACAGCGTGTTTGTATTCACAGGATGAAACACAGCAAACAAGCAGTACGTGTCATCTAATAAGTGTGTAAATATTTACTATTATTTACCTACTGCCCTATTATTTACTACTTAGCACTGCTGCCTCACAGTTAGAATACCATCTGGAAGGCTTGGGTTCGATTCCACCTTGGCCCAGGCCTCTCTCTGTGTGGAGTTTGCATGTTCTCCCTGTGTCTTCGTGGGTTTTCTCCGGGTACTCCGGTTTCCTCCCACAGTCCAAAGACCTGCACTTACTGGGGTTAGGTTAATTGGAAACTCTAAATTGCCCATAGGTGTGAATGAGAGCATGAATGCGAGTGTGGATGTTGTCTGTCTGTCTGTGCTGGCCCTGCGACAGGTTGGTGACCTGTACAGGGTGTACCCTGCCCCTCGCCCTATGTCAGCTGGGATAAGCGACCCTGAACAGGATAAACGGAAGTGAATGGATGGATGGATGGATGGATACTTGCTGCCCATTTTAAAAGGCGTGTTTTTCTAAACATTTGGAAAAAAGATGGAAGAATCTGAGTTGAACTGACCTCAGAGGCCAGCTGGCCTCGAAGCTAGAACTGGATCAAGTCAGAGAGCAGTCCTCCTCCAGCTTAAAGAAAATATCCAGGTGAAGTGACGTGGATCAGTGGATAAATCTGTCACCACTTTCAGATGAGATCCTATTAGAGAGCGACTGTCTGAGCTACTTTAGCCTTAAATTATAGTTCTTTTAAACACAAGAAAAATTTTAAAGGACAAAACTTAAGATCCAACTTTGACCATAACACAGGCTAATCATTGCATGAGTGTTTGCAAACTTTTCCTCAGATGGGCGGGGTATCACCATCACACTGTCCAAACAGGCAGCCAGCTTCAACAAAAGAGACAGGCAACAAAAGAACACAATAGCATACCTCCACAGGTGAGCATGTTCCCTGCAGCAGTCAACATCTGATCCCTGTTCGTCTGTGTGCTTCTGCTTTACTAAGTGTTTGATAGGAAAAATTGCCTAACCACAGTAACCATATGTAATCGGTGGCCTCTTCTTTCTTTATCTACGTTGTGTTGATTGATGATGGGCCAGACCACTGACATATTTTGGAGGGAATGTCCGTTTATTTGCTGACAAAGTTGTAATAAAACATCATTCTGGTTAGCGATGGATCAGTCTAAGCCCCGCTCCCACCGAATGCAACAGAAAAAGGGGGGGGGAGGGTGAAGCGCAAAACTTCTCCTTATAAAGGAGTTGTTCCAGAAAACCAAACGTAGGCGTACAGAAGATAATGACAAACAAAAGGTTCCGCACACCAACCGGAGTTATCCAAACACGCCAGGTAAACTAAATAAACGTAGAAATTTTGTGAAATTCTATATAAATAAACATGAAAACAACAGGTAGCGACAACTGTAAACTGTAAACACTAATAACAAAGAATTGGCATTGTTACACATACAGCAGTCACTCTAAACACCGCCCATCCACTTTCTAACTACCTGACTACTTCCTGCCAGCCATTTTACCAACCAGACGCTAACAGGACTTTTCCTCTTGCCTCCATCACTCTTAATAAAGATGAAATTCAGCAATAGACTGTGAAAGTCTATGTCCATGACTGTTTGGCTGCTTCCTTATTATTAACAAATGTTACGAGCATGTTTGTAGGTATTGTCTTTAATTTTTTTTACCTTCATTTGTCACTAACAAAACTCACTAAACTCGGACAGTTTACGTTCTGTATGTGTTTGCATCTTTTTTTGTGATTGTGTGTTGACCCACTGGTAATGCTTTAGGATTTCAGATGAACCCAGATGAACCAGGCTTCACAAAGAAGCACAGCAAAGTAGCAGAGGTGCTGCTACACATTCACTGGTGATTGTATCCTGACGTGAGCAGAGTGACCTGATATTACCTGCCCTCAGGAGAATCCTCAGCTCTTGTTATCAGGAGAAAAGTGACAAAGAGTTATATAAACAACTCACCTCTGAGGTCCAGGGTAGTAAAGAGACACTTTACTTCCAAAACTTTCCAATCAGAGCGATGGAAAATCCTGTTTGCATCTCAGGAAGTCGAATCAAGCCTAAAATATGATCCAGTATTAGTCCTGCAAACAAATCCTTCAGATTAGTTGTTGTTGGAGACGGTGAATATTGCAGTCGCCAAAGAAAAGGAGAGGCTGGACAAAATGAAAAAGCATGCAGCTCCCTCACGAGTAACTGTGAAGACTGTCCAGTCCAGTAATTCTCCAGTGGAAAAGAAAAGCACAGTTCAAGAAAGAGCTGATCTCTCACGAATAAAAGAAATTCTAGCTGACATGGTGTAAAGATTTGATGGGTAAGGTTTCCCAAATCAGAGCCCCCAGAGCCTTTCCTCATTGAGGCTAAACAAAATTGCATGCAGTTTTACCACCAGCAGCCACCATTAATGCCACAGCAATAGCACCCAGCCCACAGTCAGGCGAGCAGCACAGTTTCAACAAAAGTTTGCACCACAGCAATGTTATCCAGCAGCACGCTACCACCCCAGGTGCTTTGCATGTGTGGCGGCAGGTGAGGAATATTGTCAGCACTGCTTTAGGTGCGGGAGTAGTGAACATTTTTGTGCAGGTTGTAAAGCACCAAGATTGATGAAATCTGCTAGAGAGGGCCATTTAAACTAAAATGGGCTGCTCCCATGGGACATGGGGCAATCAGCAGCATAGATAAGCTCCTACCTGTGAGGGAAGGAAAGCGAGTATGAAATGAAAATCTTCTTCTTGTAAAATAACAGTGTACTGCTCAAGAGAATGCCAAGAGACACACTGGTCAGCATACAAAAAACATTGTAGGCCAAACACAGGAAATGCAGTCAAATTTGTGCTATAGATGAGGCCTGGAAACAGAGCCATTTGCTGATGTTAAGCTGAGGGATACAGCAGAACTAGTTAATCCACTTGAACCAATGCAACTCGAGCAGCTAATGGAAGACATATACAATATACTGGTTGCCTTGAGGTGAGCTTCAAACTTACTGCCAATGATGACGAGTTGCTAATACCCATGTAAGTACAGAAAGGCAACTAACAATCATGTCCCATAATTGGCTTCAATGTGATTTGGCACTGAGCTGTGAACAGTGCACGGGACCAGGCAAAGGCCAGAAACAAAGAGGAGCTGATGAAAACAGTTACGGTAGCATTTCCTCACCTTAGAAAGAAGAGAGCACGAGCCTTTTTTATTGCAATGAGTGTGGGTCAGCCTCAGCCTCAGCCAGGTCTGAGTAGATCCACTAGCAAAAGCAGTCTAAGACACGACTTCATCAGTAAATAAATTGTTGTTGTTTTTCTCATTTCAAACTGTTTCTGAACTGTTCGTGCTATGCATGAGCCTCAGTTCTCTAGCTTCTCTCCCCTCAGTGATGGAGGCTTTCGTCAACAGCCAGCCACGTCCCATAAGCGGGACGGATGTAGTGTACTGTACATGGCAGGCTAGACCCTCCTATTTTGATTGACACCTCATTATGTAACTGGCTGCAAAATCAACAGAACTGCAACGTGACGCCCCCTGGTTATTATTGGCTCTGGAAAACCCATTTATTAATCTGATTGGCCGAATGAGGTGTCAATCAAAATGGGAGAGTCTAGCCTTCCATATAAAATGCACTACGTGCGGGACAGGACGCAGCCAGTTAACAGGCAAGGACATGGGTTTTCTAGAGCCAATAATAACCAGACGGCGTAGTTTTTCAGGTGATTTTGGTTTGGCCAGTTAACAGGTTAAAACCTTCACCGCTACGTTTAATGTCAGTCTGCTTGTTACAAAATATCTCAATTAAAAGCAAAGAAAGATGAACTAATTGTGTTTCATGTTATTCTGCTCAATGTCAACAACACAGCACAGGTCAAGAACACTGCTTATGACTGGAGGTTTCATTTACGCCACACAAGAGCGCATTCACCTCCAAACACAGTGGCTGCCAAGGGAAATGAGGTTTGAGAAAGTCTGGTGGTTATTTCTTTCCAGAAATTTTGTATTGGTGGACAGAGGCAGAATACATGGAGGTGGTCACCAGTTGTGTTAAGTGTACAGTGTGTGCAAACATCTCAGTTCCTTAACAACAAAAATATATTCCACACTGTCTGTCTTAGTACTGGCAAGAATTTGAAACTACTTTCACCCCTGCCTACCATCGAACAATGGAGTCCACCTGTTGCCACCCCATTCCCAGATTATGGACAATTTGGGAGGAAACACTCTTTTCACTGCTGGACCAGGGGTTCATGGACAACAAAAGTAAACACCTAACAGCTTGTGTGACCCCCTGGGGTTTGTATGAGGGGGTCAGAATCCTATTTGGACTGATGAACATGCCTGTAGCATTTCAACGCCACGTGGAGGAATGCTTAAAGGGATTAAGGGATAACATATGTGTGTGTTCCCTTGATGATGTTCTAGTGTTTTGCAGAACATTTGAGGAACAAGTTGAGGATGTCAGGAAGTTACTGTGATGACCGAAGGAGCATGGACGTGAGACCTATTTAAAGTATGGCATCTCAGCAGGATTGTGTGTATTGTTGTTTCAGAAATGTCTCAGAAATAAGCACAGCTGCTCATTACAGTTTTATTTGTTAAGAGAATTACGAATCATTGTGTATCTAATCATAGAGTTTGATAAGACTGTTTCATTCCTTCGTTCTGTGACAGCTGGGATAAAAATGTATCATGACAACTATAGCTTGGTTGAAACTGGATGACATCTTAATCTTTGCATAGTCAAAAACAGATGCCTACTATTTGCATACGTTTCCAAATAAAAAACAAGCAGCCCAGTCTCGTAATAAGGTAACCAAAATGTATCTAATGTACACTTACCAGCGTAAGCATTAACAAATAATAAATGGAAAAGTAACATCCATGTAAAACTGATTTGAATGTTAATCTGCAGCTTATAGATGTTAAAAGATTTGTAAGGATCTGTGTCAGAGCCATAGCTCTCAAAATCCAGACAGAAATATAACAAAAATTAATTATGAGAGAAATGTATAACACGATATCCAAGAACCAGCAAAAAATTTATAAAACAATATCTTGGGGTATTGGTGGTTGTCACAATTGAAAACAGAACTCAACATTTTTTAATAACACACCGTAGCGTGCATTAATGTTACACGTCTCCAAGCAATGCTCATTTCAAAGTTTTTGCTCAGCGTTTTGATTGTGGCAGTGCAGACACATGTTGCTTTAAACCCACATGCAGTGTGTGACCATGATTGGCAGACTGCACTGAGACCAGAAACGCCACTTTGAAGCAGCCTTCTTCTTCCTGGCCTCAAACCTGAAGAGGCAGAAACAGCACGAGCTGCTTTGATCTACCGAATATCTGAGGTGAAACCAGTTAGGTGAAATAATTAAGATAATTTAATTACCAGTAATTTCATGTAGTTTAATGAAGTTTCAGGTAGCTCTGTTACAGCTGTTAATCTGCCCGCTAGAAGTAAGCTTAACAGTGTCAGGGAACTCCTGTCTGGAAACCAGTGGGTTTTATGCTTATAGCCATTTAACTTCCATTCATCTATGTATTTAACTCAGGGAGGGGAAACGTCAGGCTGGTGCAGGCTGCTTAGTTTAGAAGGGAGGTGCCCTTGAGCCTCTGTATCTGAGGTGATGTCCTACTGTCATGGAGTGGTGTGCGGAGGCCTTTGTTCTGCTGTTCTGTCTTTGCAGGGGGTTGGCTGGTTGTTTTCTCCTCCTCTGTTGGGCGGGGCTGGAAGCTGTCGTGTGGAGGCTCTGCACACCTGTAGTGAGTTACTCATCATGATGGTATTTAAGGGTTTGCTCTGGCCTCCTGTCCTTGCCAGAGTGTCTGCAAACGTCGGCGAAACCACCTTGTTGCCCGTCCGCCCGCCCTCCTTCCTGGAAAAAGCATCACTTCATTCCAGCCACCTGCCTCTCCCTCTGGATTTTGTCATACAGCTCCCTATGTAAGCCTCCACCCCCGTTACCTCCCTACGTACCTTTATGTTATGCATCCATACATTATCCAGTTCATAACTCATCTCTCCCTCTCCCTCCGTCTAGACCAGTCCCTCAGTGTTTACATCCCCTCCCGCAGCGTGCTGGGAGTTGGAACAGGACCCTGAGAAAACCTCAGAGAGCCACTCCCTGTTCTTTTGTGGTTTCACTTGTATTAATAAATTGCATTTTCTAACATAGCCCTGCCTGCACGTGGGTTCGCCTTCCCTATGCTCCTGGCGGTGACACCTACTGCCCGATGGCCTTACCCTCAAGAGGCCTTCCTGTTATGGGAGGACAGAGAGAAGAGATAGTGTTCCAACTGGAACGCTGGAACACTCGTGGCAATGTTCCAGCTTCCATATCATGGGAGGATCCAGTTTGAGGGTTCCCGAGGCTTCTCGAGTGCAAGGCCGTCCAACAACCTTTCTGCTTCTGCTTTGATTCAGCATGAACTGGTAGGGGAGCCTTTCAGTGCCTCGGGCCTCCTCTGAAAGACACGAGCATAAACGCACAAACATGAATTCACATGTTCTGCATTCTTCCAGTTTAATCATATAGATTCTCTCCTCCTGTTGACAACAATGTTCATGGAGGCAGGTTGTCTAAGCGCTGATGTGTACATTAGGTAATTTGATCTCAGTGAATGTGGAGGCATATTAGGTTGTTGACAAAATTTCAGGCAACTTTTTTACTTTTATCTAAAAATATATTTTAAAAAATAGAAAATATGCTTACTATATGTTAACAGATCATATACTTTTTAAAATGAGAACAACAACGTGATTTGCACTGGATGTTGTAGCTGAAGACAAAAGACAATTCCTTTTATTAATTCAATTCAATTCAATTCAATTCAATTCAATTCAATTTTATTTATATAGCGCCAAATCACAACAAACAGTCGCCTCAAGGCGCTTTGTATTGTGGGTAAAGACCCTACAATAACACAGAGAAAACCCAACAGTCAAAACGACCCCCTATGAGCAAGCACTTGGCGACGGTGGGAAGGAAAAACTCCCTTTTAACAGGAAGAAACCTCCAGCAGAACCAGGCTCAGGGAGGGGCAGTCATCTGCTGCGACCGGTTGGGGCTGAGTGGAGAGAGACAGGACAAAAGACATGCTGTGGAAGAGAGCCAGAGATTAATAATAATGATTAAATACAGAGTGAAGTATAAACAAGTAAATAAGGTGAATGAAAAGAAACAGTGCATTATGGGACCCCCCTCAGCAGCCTAGGCCTATAGCAGCATAACTAAGGGGTGGTTCAGGGTCGTCTGATCCAGCCCTAACTATAAGCTTGATCATAAAGGAAAGTTTTAAGCCTAATCTTAAAAATAGAGAGGGTGTCTGTCTCCCGAATCCAAGCTGGGAGCTGGTTCCACAGATGAGGGGCCTGAAAGCTGAAGGCTCTGCCTCCCATTCTACTTTTAAGTATCCTAGGAACCACAAGTAAGCCAGCAGTCTGAGAACGAAGTGCTCTATTGGGGTGATATGGTACAATGAGGTCTTTGAGATAAGATGGGGCCTGATTATTCAAGACCTTGTATGTTAGGAGAAGGATTTTAAATTCTATTCTAGATTTAACAGGGAGCCAATGAAGAGAAGCCAATATGGGAGAAATATGCTCTCTCGTTCTACAGACAGGCGTAGCCCCGGGAGGAACCCGGGGCCGCAAGGTGCGTTCGAAGTGTCGATGATCAATGTGTCCTGCAATTCACATTAGTTCTCGCAGCTAGCTGCGTTCTTCATCGACACACGAGCCGAGTGATCCACCGCTAAGAGTTACTTGTGTGGATTTCTGTATAACTAATATGACCTTTCAAATACAGTCCATTTAAAAAAAAACATGACCACCTAAGCAGGAAACAATTTAAGAGTTAAGATGTGTGCCTTTTAAAATTTAGTGACATGGTTATTGGTTACCTTCATTTAATGAGCCTTCAGTCATAATAAAACCATCAGCAAAGATCATTAAAACTGGAGTACTGGCTGTATAAAAGTGCGGGGGGTGTGGGTTCATGGTCAAGTTGACCGAGTGTGAGGGCAACAGTCCTGACAGTAATTCAATCCCCAAATCTCTGCTGCATTCCCTGACTTCAAAAAATGTAACATGACAGCTAGGGTTGCAGCGGTAACCGGTTTCACGGTATACCATGGTATTAAAATGCATGGTTATCATACCGTGGGTGTTTGCTTATTACAGGTAATAAGGGAAAAAGGCACGCCGGCTGAGAATCTCGCACACGCATGCTCCGCTCCGTCTCGGCTGCCCCTTGGTCAGTGGCGCCGCTCTCAGGCACACAGCGGTGAAAATGGCGACAGATTTAACCAGTCTCCATCCTCCTAAAAAACAAGCTAAACTAAAATCAGCAGTGTGGGACTACTTCGGATACCCACCAAACGTATGTGAGGATGGGTATCCCGTTTGCAAACAGTGTGGAAGAAAAGTGGCCGCTAAAGGAGGGAATCCTTACTTTCCTCGTGCTCGGTCAACACGCTAACCACCAGCAAAAGTGCTGAGTCATCCAAACTATAGACACGCCGGTGCCCGTGGCCGTGAAGCGCGTGCTGTGCTGGACGCGCATGTCTGTGTTAAGGGCCTTTCGGGACTTAATGTATAAGAGGCAAATTTACGTGCGTTCATTTTAAAACTTTGGCGTGTCTGTTTTGTTAAACAAAAAACTTTTGTTATTTTTTTAAGGGCCAGAGTAACTTATAATAATATATGTGAAATACGGTGATACCGCAATAACCGTGATACCGCGATATTTTCTGAGATGATTATCATACTGTGAAAATCTCATACCGTTGCAACCCTAATGACAGCTCCCATAAGCGGGAAATCTTGGCTTCAGACGCAACCAGGTGGTAAATGATCTACAAATGTTTCTTTATGCCACCAGTTTTTATTATTAAGTTATTGATCCCTTCATTAAATAATTTAAGAGCTTATAAATATGTGCATGTGGCAAGACAGGTGTGCATTTTAGCGTTTTCTTGTTTTGGTTTAATTACTTTTTTAAAAGTTTGTATTTATTTTTTCACAGCTGTGTTGTTTAGTTTAAATACTCCTTTTGAAGAGTTGATCCTTTAAAGCATATATTTATAGACAGCAGCTTGATTTTTCTTGTAGGACGGAAAACTGCCAAAGTGTTTAGTTGTGATCAGGTCAGGTTTTTTTGCGTTGAACAGCACAGGAGCATTTTAATATTTAACTGTATTATTAAAATTATTATTAAAATATTTAATTTTAATATTGCATGTGTTGAGTTAAAATGGAATGCAAACAGGAGTTGCCTTAAGCTATTTTAAAGCTGTTTTAGCAGTGGGATATCCCACTGAGTGGTGAGTTGCTACATTCATTACTCCTATTTTTTCTTAGTACAGCTTGTCCAAATGTGGAGCTCCTAGGTGGTACTTCAGTGCCCTCTAGTGGTGGTTCGAGTGCCAATACTACTTTTAGCTCTTTTTGTTGTTGAGAAAATACGTGAAAGTGATTTTTTGTTTTTTCAAAAACAAAAACATTATTATAATATTATATTATTATAATTACTAATTAATTTAAGTTTTGTTCCACCTACAAGTGACCAGCTAGTGAAGAAATAATCAGTGTTTAAAAAAGAAAAATCCAGGCCACTGTGATTATGGAAAATTACAAATTTACTTAACGTTTTGTTAATAAAACATTAGTTTGACTTTTAAATGTAGGAGTCAAATGTGAAACTACTGTCGCCTTTTTAAGATGTGAGACTTTCCCCTCTTTGGAACATCACCTGTACTGTTTGATAAATAAATAAATACCAAATAAAAACCAAAAGATACCAATAAAAATCCCAGTTTACAGTGTTATCAACAAAATAGTCGACAGTTACTCAAGGAGAACCTCAGAGTTAGAAGTAATGAGTCCATGTGTTCATAAACTGTTCCTGTGAAAGTGGGTCACAGGTTCAAGTGTCAAGTGTATCCTAAAGTTCTATAGCAGGACCTGTAACAGTGGCTGCAAATCAGTACTGACATTTTACAAATGAGGCACAGAGGTAAAAACTGGGGATTCATTGAAAAAAAAGTGAGAATTGTAAATTACAACAGCCTGATGCAGTCACACACTGATATCTATCTTGGATGACTCCATATCACATCCCATTTATGGAACCTGTGACATCTCCAGGTAAAATCAAGCAAAAGTGAGATCATCCTTAAACTATTATTTTACAAACTTCAGCTAAGTTTGATGTTAAACTGCTTTTTTAAGCTAGACAGATGCAGCTATGACATTTTTGGTTCGAAATACACTCGCCCAACCAACCAATAAGAAGGCTGTCTAATGCATGTTGATGTAAACTATATTAAGACCAATGGCTAAGGCCACCAGTGGTTGGGTATTTTTTCGGGAGGGTGCTTCAGCTCAGTACATGAAGTGCATTTGTATCTATCTGGTGATTAGCACCAAGGTGGTGCTGAACTAAGAGACTGATGGGACAGAAAGCAGAAATGGACTCAACAGACTCACAGACTAGGAACTACAGCTCTGACACAAAATAAAATCTCACTCAAAATTTTTCATTTTGAGTGAAAGTTTGTGCTAAGATGTATTTGTATATGTCCTTTTATGCACCTGTGTTTACCAAACTCACTGGATATATGAATGAAGAAAAAAAATTCAAAATTCTTTTTGTAGATCACCTTATCCTTACAGAATGCTGCTGCTATTTTTAGATCACTTCCTGGTAGTTTCATCACTCTGCAATTTCTTGAAGGACTTGAACGTGTGTAGAGAAAAATCTACTAGGTCTGAATTTTGTGTGGAGAAGATGATGAGACCTTCAGTCACAAATAAGCAGTTTTCAGATGAAGGGTCCATAGTTTCTGAGCCCAAATGTAGTGGATAAGGTTGGCGTGCAGCAAGCAATATTTTTATGTTCTTTTGTGCACGTGAATTTGTCTTTCACTGAGAGACTGTGTTCCCAGAGCTATGCTATAACCTCCTGAGGCGTCTGAGGGAGAACATTCACATAAGACCTGAGCTGTGGTGCCTGTCAGTGTGCACACATGTACCTGAACAGAGTGCATTGAAAATGAGGAGATTTTTGGCCAAACAGAGACAACTGTCACTCACCAACCTCCCTCACCAACCTCCTTCCATGGAAGAACGTGGTCAGGTTTTTTCAAAGCTCCAATCCAAGGAAAACATTTTACTAAATAAATCATCAACCTGTTGGAGGCAATGCAGAGGACAAGAAGCAAACCATTACCACATATTTTGGACATGCCCTTTGATTGGACCATTTTGGAGTGAAGTCAATAAAATTTTTAAAAAGGTGTTCAGCATGGACATACCATTTCATTTCAGCTGAAATTAATGTATCTAGGTTTACTACTTGGTGACAATGTGACATCTAAAATCAAATACTTTCAAATTTTGAGTGTGGCTGCCAGGACAGCCATCAGTAGGAAATGGCTCAGCCCCCAAACACCAATGCTAAATGAGTGGTTTGATATCATATACGATATCTTTAAGCTAAAGAGAATAACATTTAATATCAGAATACAACAAGACAAATTTGAGGAAAATGGAATAGGTGGATTGAGTTAATCACAACTATAAGGGAAGATTTTATTTAAATGTGATGTAAATGGTGATTGAGTTGCATTTTCTTTTTTCTATATAAACTGATGTACATCAATGGCAGACCCCCTGGGTTACATGTTACGTTTAAGTGTCTTTTAACAAAAATTTGAAAATAAAGAATAAAAAAAAAAACCCAACCAAACCCACTCTGAAGACAAACTAAAACTAAACTATGTAAAATCCAAAACTATTATAACTTTGACACAACTTGACAAATTTCCTCTCCTGTTGTTATTACAAGACAAACTTTAGCAGGATCTAACTTCCCATTAGTACCTGGAACATATCTCACCGCACTCTGAGCAGACTCACAAGAGACCCCTGGAGATCTATCAGGCCTAAACCTAAAATTCTCCCTCTGCTGCCCTCTGCGAATCTGACCAAGCACATGGTCTCCAGCATGCGTCTAAACATAGTCGGCAGCCACAACAGCAGCTGCAGAAGCCTTTCTCTCATTAACATAGGTAGCAGGGTGAACCGGCAGAGCGTTCTTAAACTGTTCCAAGACAATCAGGTCACACAAATCATATTTCTCTACCTCAGAAGCAGCACACCAACATGTAAAGTGATGCAAAACATCCTGGGCAAACTCAACATAAGTTTGTTCCTCCCCCTTCCTCCAGTTTCTGCCTGTAAGCTTCTGGAACCAACTCATGCGCTTATAAAACTGCCTCCTTAACTTTAACATAATTAACACATCATTAGAGTTAAGTGCAGCAAATGTTCTCTGGGCCTTACCTGTGAATACGCATTGCAACAACAGGGTTTATGATAATCAGGCCACTCTCTAGCATCGGCAACACACTTAAACAGAGTGAAAAAACTATCTGGGTCCTCTTCATCAACCTGAGACAAAAGGCTCAAGTTTTCCCTAACAGTAGAGTCTGAAACCACTGCAGAGTCCTATTCCCAACAATCAATTCATCCACCTTTCTGTCCCTCAGCAGTTCTGGCCTTATTTGTTCCACCTTTACCTTTTCTGTCGCTAACACTGCTTCAACCCTCAGCCTTTCATGCTCCAACTCAAACTGCAATCATTCCATGCCTGTTCCCTCTCTAATGGCATGTACTGATCAGACATCAACAATCCACTTAAGAGTTCCAACCCCAACGGCACTGGAGCCTGAACCACATCCAAAAGTTACTGGACACTGCCAAACCTTCAACAATACCCCGCAAGTCAGCCTTTTTTGGGGATCTTCTCAGGTTTAGACCAACCCATGTGCACTGCCAAATCAATCAATCAGCACACAAACAGAAGTCAGTCCAAAAGAAAAACAAGAAAAACAAGAAAACAAAACCCAGAAATGTAAAGAATGCAACACACAAACCCATAGACAGAGTATATAGCACCCCCCTACTGACAGAGCTCAAAACTGACTAACTGCACCCTTGGTTCTGTGTGCACTGGCAGTGGATATTTATGTGTAGCACAGTCCATAAATGGCTATGGTCATGAGTAAATAGTTTTAAAATGTTTAAATAACTAATAGTACATTTACAGTTTTTAATAAAGTTCATAAATGAGTCATGTTAAGACAACAGCTGACAAAATTACTTTTGTTAATAAAGCAGTCCAACCTATCTCCACTGAGCGTCAGACTGTCAGTCTTGACTTGAGTTTATTTGTATTGGTTGGTTGTGAAATTTCTGACTAATCAAGGGATTGTGGGGCATGATGTGAAGGTGACCTCATAGAGGGCAGACACGCAAGATGTAGAGAGAAGCACCACAGACGTAAATCAACCATATAGCTTGACCACTTTTAATACCGGAGAATAGGTGCCTTTCACAGTGGTAGATGCAGAGTTTGCCATTAAGGACTTTGAAGCACCCAAAGGTAAATACTTCTGTGAAATTTGAGTCAGTGGAGGATTTGATCAGTAGAGGCAGACTAGGATATGATTGATGTAAGAATGGTTAAAGTACTTGCTTTATCACACTAAAGGAATTATGAAATGTGAATAAGCAGAATAACTGTGTATGAATGCCTCTAACCTCTGTCAGTAGTGACTGGAGAATTTATTTACTTACAGTATGTAAAATTATTAATAATACACTCAGGTAATACTCCATTACACGTAATAGTCTGGCATTCAGAAAGTAGTAAAGTAGATGGATGGATAGATGGACAGATAGATTTTACAACCCCAATTCCAATGAAGTTGGGACATTGTGTAAAACAAATAAAAACAGAATATGATGATTTGCATGTCCTTTTGAACCTATGTTCAACTGAATACACTACAAAGACAAGATATTTAATGTTCAAACAGATAAAGTTTATTGCTTTTTTTGCAAATATTCACTCATTTTGAATTTGGGGCCTGCAACATTTTCCTAAAGAGTCGGGACAGGGGCAACAAAAGATTGGAAAAGTTGAGGAATGCTCAAGAAAAACCTATTTGGAACATTCCACAGGTGAATTGCTTCAGGTGCAGCAGGAGGGGAGGGGTCAGAGACAAACCTGTGGACTTAGTTCAAAGAGGCTGTTACCATGGTAACTGACTCAGAGTTGAAGTTAACTCTCTTTCTGGAACAGAAAACCCAAGTTTCCCTCATTTTAGGGTTAACAAACCCAGAGTTTTTAGCTAAATCTTCTTTCTGGACCAGAGCCCTGGGCTAAATATACTGAACAGGAGAATCAACAAGAAACAATAAAACACCAAACAGACAAGACAGGAACACAGGAAACCCGAGAACTGAAACACAGGATTAAATACAAAGTGAACAATGGCCAAGAACAGAACTCAGAAAACTAAAAAATGAAAAAGAAACGGTGATTTATTGTAGCTATAAATGTTCATTAACAAACGTCCTGGGTTAGAAGCTTTGAAAATGAAACACATTTAATTTTTTTACTGACAGAAGATGCTGAATATTTGCCAGATTAAAGTCAGACTAACACCTGATTTTATGCTTCTTCATAGGATCTAAAGCAAATTGTTTAACAAATGTAATGTGCTGCATAATTTGGCAAATGTATGATATTTATAAACCAATTAATTATATAGTCTCTATCAACAAAGACATTGTGTCAATCATATAAAAATGTACAGAAGAAATAGAAGAAGAACAAGTGAAGTAGGAGACACAGAAGTAAAGTAGAATTAAAAATGGCATTTTCTATAGGAAAAATGTGGAAGAATAGTGTAAAACAGCCTGGAATTACTTTAACAATGTACTTAATGTATCACAACTAGCAGTCAGGATTACAAAGTGGACGCAAGAGCAGAAGCGCACAAGGCAGCTTGAGTTATTTACAAACAATTTATTGAATACACAAATATAATCAGTGAGAAGGCTAGCAACAAGGTCTTGCAGAGTATTCCTGTGAGGTGAAAAGTTATCGGCTGCGTTCACAGGATACAAACTCCAGGGGCAGGGGTGCCTCTCTCTAGGCAGAAGAGGAGACAGATTATTATGTGATCCTTGGAGACGGGAAGTGAGCTGATAATTCCAAACAAAATCAGAATGTCTTACTTGAATCCGGGAACTGTGGAATCCTATAGGAGAAGCAAGTAATGGCAGCAGGGGTTTGGATGGTCCAGGGGGGCAGGCATGAATGGGTGAGCGTGGAAGGTGGCCTGTACGAGGTGACACAGCAGCAGGTTCAAGACGACAGGCAGGCGGAGGCGAGTCGGAGCTTCCTGGGGTTACATAGAGACATAAAGATTAGACGACAAATACAAAATGTGACCATCGTGGTTTGGCATGAGGTCATTACCACCGTGGTAGAAAGACACACTGGCGACGACCAAGGGTTTAACCTGGGCCTTAAATGTAGAGCCAATCGCTGCATAACAGTAAAGAGGTGTGCAGGATTGCCCAGCCCCAACCTCAGGCTCCACCTCAAGGAGGTGGAAAAACACCACAGGACCTGCCCCCTGGAAAATGAGAAGAGAGAGAGCATCACCACAACAAAACCCCTGCATCCTGACATAATGTGTATATCAGAATCTGACATTTAACTTTGAAGCTTATATAATGTCTTACTTTGAAGGAGGAGGTTCTTTTGGAGATGACCGAGTGACAAAGTTGACTGTCTTCATTTCCAGGTAAGCTTGTTCCCTTTGGTTTGCCTGGCTTGTTGCAAATTTATTTCATTGTAACATTGGAAGTAAAATCAAAGTTAATCATTATCCAATAGTAACTGCACTTTGGTGCACTTTGCATGACACCAGTATCACCTTTCTGATTTGATTAAAGGAGTGAATAATCTCTTAATACAAATCTATAGTTGTAATAAGCAACACTGTACTTAGCAAAGGTAATTTATAGATAGCTACTGTTCACTGAACCCTGGAGGAGCATTATGTTCCTGTGTTGTTCATCACAAACAAAAACTGAGTTGGTCATATTCAAATACAGTAATATATGGCTGACTGCCAATGAGATAATTACAGTGGAACATATAATTTTAGTTTACTACAAACACCACCACTCACACCTTGTCCCAGGTGACCTCAGTAGCCCAAATGATGGTGGGGTAAGGCAATGTCTTACAGAGGCTTCACACCTTGGTCGTGGTGATAGTAATCACACACACCTTTTTTTCCACATTTTGGCTCATGTGATGACTCACATGATTAAAATGGGTCAGTGATGCTCAGGACCACCTCCAAGTGGGCAACCCCCACCAGGGGTCAGATGCCTGGGACTCTTTGTTAGTTGTTTAGAACTGCAGAAGTATTTTGGATGAGAGGCAAAATGCCTTAAAGAAATCCAGTTGCCTTCTTTTTAAACACTCCAGACTACTCTGACCTGGATTACTGAGAATCTGCAAAAACAAATACAAATCATGTTTCAGGAAAGGAGCGGTTTGCACCCATGGAAGAGTTTTCTAGAATTTTAGAATGCAAACAACAGTAAATAACTCCATTGCACTTGTACTTTACCTGCATCATAAATGCACTCTGGTACTGACAGTCTGAGTCTGAGTCTTCATGTTTGGAGAATAATCAACTGCAGACTTTGACTCTTGAAACTTTCTTCTTTAAAATCTTGAGCAAGTCTTTTTAATCTTTCACACCAAATATAATTTCTGTTGTGTAATATTATATTATATGATATTTAATTCAAGTGGATAGTGTGACTCAAAACAGAGGTCTGTGCAAGTGTGCAAGTCCATTCTGTTTGTGTTATGGTTTATCAAGTTTGAGGACACAAAAAAAGCCTCAGACTCAGAGTACCAGTTCACAGTTTTTAATTTTAACACAAAAGTCAGCTGTCCAACAGAGAGTGAAGGTGTGAGCGTGGATAGGCAGGTGACTTTACCAACATAGATAACAGTATTGTCCAGTATCCACTTATTATTTTATTATATGTTTTAGTCTTTGGTACTTCCATGCTGTACTTATCTTTGTGCCACTGTTAAATTTCTTTATCACAGGGAGATCCCGTGATAATGTGTCTTAATTTTTGATCTACACGTTTTAACTCTTAATTAGTGTTGATAGTTGAATTTCTTTACAGTATGGTCTAAGTCAGTTTTATCTCAGGCCAAGACCCTTATAAGTGTTCATACAGAAATTTGAGCTGCATGTTTATTTAGAATCTATAAACTGCCTGACATTAACAAATGATTCAAAAATGTTTCAGGGAGGAGGGAGATTATTTTTAAGTTTTAAAACACTTGCTTTAGCAGAAGAATATCTACTATCACACAATATCTTGTTTAATCTACAACATGAAAACGTAATAGCCGTGATTCAAATATATTCTATTAAAAATGAAAATGGCAAGAACATTTTGAAACTGCTGGGATTTATTATATAACCATAACCATGTCCTCTCTTCTGGGATTACGGGCCTTGTTCCAGACTGTAAAAATGTCAGCATGATCAGCTGGTGAATATTCTACATTGTCATGAGTGTAATGTGAAGAAAAACCATCAGTAGACTAGTGAATGCTAGACTTCACAAGACCTGTAAAACAAAAAGTAGGCATTTCCCCTAAACATAAATAAAAATGAGCAAGCAAAATCAAGTTCATCCAGTCAAGGATCGAGCAGTTGTATATTGCTTTTTTTATCTGAGCACTCCAACCACTTTTTACCACAAGCCTCATTCACACAGACATTTATACAGTACACTGATTCTAGGAGTCAGTTCAAATGAAAAAATAAACAAAAAATAAAAAGCTGCTGCAATGTGCTGTCACTCAACACTTTGCAGGAGAAGAACCAATCACAGCATCTTTGATCTAAAATCTCAAAATATTTCATACATTTATTATTATTTAGTATTATTATATACTCAATGTATTATTGGACTTGGCTTCTAACCTGCTTCTTGTTGGTTGACTTCCAGTCTCTCCTAGAATATTGCCTGAATATCTAAAGATTGCCCCAAATTTACTAAATGTAGTAAAACAGTAAAATAGATTATATGCAGTCTTTGTATACACTGCTGAAAACCAAGCACATCTAGCCTCCCTTTGTAGGACATATGTAGGACAAAAGAACATCAATCATGTTCTTGATAATGGCAGGTTGTGGGTGGAGGCTGTGTGGCAGGTTGTGGGCCAGGACCATCTCCCAGGCATCCACCAGATGGACGTTCAGTCCTTTAAAGATGGCCCTGAGCACCTTGTCCCGCTGCAGTGAGTACCAGTCGCTGTTAGTAAGTGTCTCATAAAGAGTCAGAGCTTTGGGGTTTGCAGTCCGAACAATAACCAGTGTGCCTGGAGCTCTGGACAGCAGCCGGGCCACTGCCCTGCGGATGCTCTGCAGCCGCTGGATGTAAACTTCAACGGGGAAAGTGCTGAAGTGTGACCAAATGCCAAGCACAACAACCGTGTTGCTGCCTCCAATCACGTTATCTAGCTCGTTGGCAATATAACGCAGCTCGCTGGTTGGGACATCACTAAATCGGATAGGAGGACCATGGCAGCGGTATGTCACCAAGATGTTGTTTGTGTAGTCCAGAGTCATGAAAGGTCCAACTTGCTTCAGACTATGCAGGTCGAACTCCTTAAGATCTAAAATATAGAAGACAAAGGTTTCAGAGTGAAGAAAACCAAATTAAAGCTATGAAAGGTTTGTGGGGCAGCTACCTGGAAGTACGCTGTTAAGGTGTTCAAACCACTGCCTGATGGTGGAGTCTCCATACAGGTGAACCACCTTCCCTTTCAGGCACTGACTGATGGCTGAGGAAGAGTTGAACTGATAAACTGTAGTACCACCTAGTGCTCTCCATGCACCCTGGTAGTAATAGCCAGAGGGCCCAGATTCCACACTGCTGCTTCTCACCGCTGACTGACCTGAGAAGAGGTGATAAAACAGCATGTTTTGAACTTACAAAAACACTGGGGACCTGTCCAGGATGTAATGTGCCTCATAACCTTTGTTTACAAAAGTGAATACACATTTATTCTGTGGTGCAAAAATCACATGCACTGGTCATCAGAGATATGAGGAAAAAACTAATATGGTAAGTAGGAAAGTGAAACTGTGGCTACACCAAGACAACACTGGAAGACTGAACCCTTGACCTTTACCAGGAGGAGATTCATTAACTCTAATATGCTGTGGAGGATAGTTTGCTGGCATAGTCTGCGTCTACAATGTCCCCTTTAGATGGAAGTGTCAATGCAAATATATAATTCTCATATAGGATGACATTGCCCCCATTCAAAGGGCATGAGAATTTATTTAATGGTTTGCTACAGTTCAAGTTAAATGTTTTGACTGGTACTGTAAATATGAAAAGGATCTGAATTATACTGTTGCCAGATCACAACTCAGCTGATCACCTATGGGAGAGTTTGAATTAAACTGTTAGACACTGATCTCCACCGCCATCATCAAAAACGACCAAATGTGGGAATATGTTTTGGAAAAATATCTTTTTCATCCCTCAAATACATTTTCAGACACTTACAGACTCAATGCTGAAACTTTTACAGAAATGCTGTTTGACTTTTTCTTTAATCAGTCAGCCATCTGATCTGAATGGTCAATGTACTGGTTCTTATATAGCACCTTTCTATTCTACTTGAGCACTCAGGAAGCTTTATACAACATGGCACATTCCCTCATTCACACTGACTCACACAAGCACTTTTTTCCCTACACCTAAGTGCTTTCGAGCTAACATTCACACTCTGATGACACATCGGAGAGCAACTTGGGGTTCAGTGTCTTGCCCAAGGATACTTTGGTACACAGACTGGAGCAGCCAGGAATCAAACCGATAGACCTTCCAATTAGTAGATGACCTGCTCCTCAGCCACAGCCACAGACCGTATGTAAAGTACAGCATTAGCTAACTTGACATCACCCATTACTTTGTGAAGACCCATTTTTGAAGCCTCAATAAACCAAGTATTTTTGGTGCCTAAAGCTCACCAAATAGAAATGTTAAATAGTGAGTAAAAAAGTGAAGAGCATCATTGCACTGATGCCAAAGAACACCTTATGTCTGTGATGACAGCAGGTTATTTTTTCTCCCATTGTTTTTCAAACCACTTATTTTTGCAACCATAGGAGGAAGAATACAGTCTGAAGGTATGTCGTCGCCTCCTCAGACCCAGAAGTTATGCCCATCATTTATATACAGTCTATATACAGCCTCAACAATCTCTCTACAGCTATGCATCATCTACAACAATGCCTGTCCAGCTGCTAACAATAACTAAGCTTTTTTCAGTTATGGATGTTGGCAGTAAAAATTAGCCTTTACCTTTCTTCTTGGGCAGCACGGTGATGCTGGCAGGTCCTGAAGCCAGAATGGGGACTTTCATGTTGACGCCACTGAGACAAAGCACACAATAAAATCTCTCAGTAAAATAAAATAAGAGGTTGTAAATGGATATGTATAATGGACGAGTAAGCAGCTTATTGTTTTTGTTTTATGACTTTACACCTTCAGTTCAGTAACACCATGGATTTTTTAGACACAGCACTATTACTATTTATAACTCCTGAATTTCACACCAAAGACATACAGTTACTGGGATTAGGTTAACCTGTGATTCTAAATTGGGTGGCTGTGGCTCAGGAGCAGTGATGGTATAGTTACCTTGAAAAAGTAATCTGATTACTGATAACTGATAACTCCTTTCAAAAGTAACTTAGTTACTTTACTGATTACTTAATTTTAGAAGTAAAAAGGTTAGATTACAAGTTACTTTATTAGTTACTTTCAACAGCTACTGGTGATCATCTGCCATAAAGTGATTCCAATGTTTCTGTGTGCTTTTATTCAATTCAATTCAATTTTATTTATATCGCACCAAATCACAACAAACAGTCGCCTCAAGGCGCTTTGTATTGTGGGTAATACCAGGCTCGGGGAGGGGCAGTCATCTGCTGCGACCGGTTGGGGCTGAGGGGTGTGTAAAGTCTTTACTTATATTGGTAAATAGAGTGCAGTCAGCATGATTCATGAAGGGCTTATATATAACATGAAGAAATAACCTGTTTTGCAACAATTTTTAGGTAGTCTGTGTTATTGTACCTACATTATAATCAATCCAGTGCTTTTTGGCCACTTAAAATATCTTTATAGAATTGTCATGCTATATTTGTTGTGATTTCTGCAGCCTTCTGAGCCAGATTTCTGTTTAAAAAGACATTTTTTAATGTCAATGACACTTTTTACTTTGATTAAAAAAAACAAATATATAAAAGTCACTTTCCCAAAAACTGATTGTAGCTTCTACCCACTTGTGGCAGTGGCGCAGTGGGTAGGCACTCGCCTTGCAGCCGGTTGCTGGCTCGAGCTCCTGCCCCTGCGCTGGCGTTGTGTCCTTGGGCAAGACACTCTAAACCACATTGCCTATTTAAATGGTAGCGCCGGTCTCTGGCTGCATGGCCGCAGATGCTCATCTCTGGATGAGTGACCTGGAATGCTCATTTCATTGTGTGCCTCGTGTGCACAATGACAATGAGTTGAATCTAACATCTACCCTGTGATAGAAATGCTGTTTCTCGCTCAAAATAACCTGATATCATTCATGAGAGATATGTTTGACACATGTTTCTGTCATGGATCAGTTGTGTGGCAGGCAGGATGAAGGCCCCAATGCAGAACACGCCGGACAGAGGTAAGAGGGTGACACAATTTTATTTGAATAACCAGGAACAATGACGGAACTTAACACGGTGCCAAGCAGGGTGACACACAACAAGGGAGCACAGCTCGGGGAACAACGGCGGGGAACAAGGAAGGGCACAATGAAGACGACGCGACAAGGAACGGAAGAAAACGGAGGGCTTAAGTACACAAGAGGAAATGAGGGCAAGAGGAAACAGCAGGTGAAGCAAATCAGGCAAACAACAGAGGGGAGCAAAACCAAACACAACGCACAGGGACTACAAGACTACCAAAATAAAACAGGAAGGGACAGGACCAGGAACACACAGAACATGACACAGGGAAACACCAGGGACCAGAGAAACCAAAATACAAAAACAGGGAAACATAACCACAAAACACTGGGCCACAGGCCCAGGACCATGACAGTTTCACAGATTATAGGTCAA